>JALPQI010002783.1:0-73262 GCA_025490895.1 Thaumatotibia leucotreta | reverse complement strand
CTAACCTAACCTAACCTAACCTAACCTAACCTAACCTAACCTAACCAACCTAACCACCAACTTCTAGATATACTAAAGTGACCCATTTTGCAACAATTGTAACCCTAATTGAGCCCGATTTTTGACCGCTACTTCCTCTCCCCTAGCCCTTCTGGTTAGGGAGATATAAATTTTTTTGTACTCTGGAAATTTCGTCAATCTTAAAAAATTCATAGTTCAGTCAGTTATTAACTTTTGTTAACTTTTTCCTTTCCATTAATCTTCCCCCCTTTTTTACTACATAACTGCATATTAAAAGAGTATAGCGTTCGTATAAAAACTTAGAGTAATTTTAAAATTTCTTACACTTTTTTTGGCGCCTGATGAAATTTTACAGGCAACGTCTTTTTTTATAAATATCTTCTAAAGTACACGGTAAAAAATTCTGTTTGGTATCTCATTTGATAGGTTTAATTTGTCTCAACATTTTACGTTATACACAATTTCCCGAATTCCGTATAGTTTTCCCAATAACTTTGAATTTCACTTCCCTCGTCTCGTAACCTAACTTTTTCACATTTTGAATTAATTTGTTCTACAAAGTTCTTTCTAAAAATCTGATTCCTACATATAATTTAAAGCTCAACTACTGCTATCTTTTCGTTCTAATATCACTTTCGTACTCCGCTTAGTTACTGAAATATAATTTTTTTTAGTGGTCCTGAATTATTTTTTCTCCTTAAAATTTTAATAACTTTGTCAGTTCCCAATTTTTCTATAATTTTTCTTTATTCAGAAAAACGGCCATATTCTGTTCTATCTTTATCATTAAATAAATCTCTAATTTTGTGTGTATTTATATCTGTAAATTCGAGTTTACCACTTTTTGCGCCTGCGAAAAAACTCATAGTATCACAATCTCAACTAGCAATAATAACGACTATATATTTTCATAAAAATGAGCAATAACAACTCGGACGTTACTGCTACTAAGCCTAGCAATCAGTTTTCACTCCTCCCCCGAGAAGGGAATGCACAGAGTGAACCAGACCCGCAAAATTCACACATCTCCCAACTTTCATCGATGGAGCCGCTCCAACCTAGCCTGGACCCCATATCCGGCATCCCAATTGCCGATGATGAGGATGAACCGTCATTCGCTGACGCTACAGACCCGGATCAGGAATTCCGCCAGCTGATATTTCAGAAAACCGATGCCATAAAGGTTAAGCTCACGGAGGGACGTAGCCTCACCAAAGTTAATAAGAGCGCCATCCTGGCATTGGTCCATGAAATCCAGACCATCCTTACAACCACCAAGATTGCAGCAAAGGCAAACACCACAGAGTCCATCAATACGATTAATCGAGCAACCATATCCTCTCTTAAAGATGTCATAAAAGACACAGTCAGAGAAGAGATGACAAAGCTCAAGCAAAGCGTGTTATCGGCCCAGCGTACACCGGTGTCCTATGCGGCTGCGGCCGCTATCAAAAAACAACAGATATCACAGCCCGCGGCCGTACCGTCCTCCAAACCAG
Organism: Thaumatotibia leucotreta; assembly: GCA_025490895.1. Lineage (NCBI taxonomy): Eukaryota > Metazoa > Arthropoda > Insecta > Lepidoptera > Tortricidae > Thaumatotibia > Thaumatotibia leucotreta. The sequence continues at coordinate 71,742 of JALPQI010002783.1, read as the reverse complement.
CAATTATACTGGTTCCGAAAAAGGAGGTGGCTAGCTCTGCTGAGACTTTAAAGGCCTGGAAGGAGAAAACCTCCTTCCGAGACACCAACTTTTCCCCAGCCAAGATCCAATTCGTATCGAACAAAAAAGTACGCATTGAGTTCGAAAATGTGACACAGTGCGAACAAGCAATGGAAAAGACCAACACATCTGACAGCGGAGTCGCTGCAGAAATGTCAAAAAAGTTAAAACCCATGGTGATACTTAAGGGCGTTCCGACCGACATCCCCCCTGAAGAACTTGTCGATGTCATCTGCGGGCAAAATGACTGCCTTAAAGAAATCCAAAAAGACGAGCTTATATTCCGGTTCAAGCGCAGCAACCGCAAAGAACATTTATATAATGCTGTCCTAATGGCTTCTCCGCAAGTGTGGAGGAACTTGATCAATCTTGGAAAGATTAATGTTGATTTCCAAAAAATTCATCTAGAGAATTTCACACCCTTGCTGCAATGTTTCAAATGTATGCAGTTTGGGCATACCAGCAAGAACTGTAACAACCCCAATCACATATGCTCTCATTGTTCGTCCAACAGCCATGACTATAAAACCTGCCCACATAAAACCGACAAATCAAAAATGGCCTGCCACAACTGTATTGCATATAATGGTAAGCACAACATCAAAAACGGGAATACAAATCACGGTGCTACCTCCGACCACTGCCCAAGAATCCTTCACATGCTTCAAAAAATAAATACTCGTATCGATTATGGACAACAATAACACACATAGCAATAGAAATACTAACTTAAATAACCTTACCTGTCTTCAAATCAACTCTGGTCGGAGTAAAAACGCCATGCATGAAATTTCCGTTTTTCTGGACAATAACAATGTGGATGTTGTGTTTATCACTGAGCCTCACATACGCAATAACAAAATCAAAGACCTTCCCGGATATCACACCTATCAATTTCCGTCTGATCGTCCTGTTCGGGCAGCCATTTTAGTTAAGGACAATCTGTGCAGTGCCCTCGGTATGACTGAATATTCTAATTCTGACTTGAGCACTGTACTTATCAATGACAAGAGAGGGAAAAAAAAAAAAAAAAAAAAAAAAAAAAAAAAAAAAAAAAAAAAAAAAAAAAAAAAAAAAAAAAAAACAAAAAAAAAATAAATAAAAAAAAAAAAAAAAAAAAAAAGATTTATTTAACATCTGCCTACGTCGAGCCCAGGATTGATAAACACTTGACACTGCCGAAATTGGAAAACTTGCTTTATAACACTGCTGGCGCTATGCATGTCATCTGCGGCGATTTTAATGGTTGGAACAATCTCTGGGGGTCCCCGTTTAATAACCGGCGCGGGAATGAAATAGCCAACTTAATTACCGTCCATAATCTTAAAGTTTGCAACGTAGGTGATACCCCTACCTTCGAAACCGTCACACACGGTAGAGTTCGGTCGTCAATCATTGATATCACACTCGTCGATCATGTGTCGAGAATATCTGTTGACGACTGGACTGTCGACCAAAATATATGTCCATCATCCGATCATAATGCCATTAAGTTCAAATTGTCAGTATGTAAGCACAGTCTATCCAAAAATATTAAAACATCCACCTTTAAATATAACACACGCAATATCAAATGGGAACAATTTTCTGATACCTTCACAGCCGAACTCAAAAAACATATGCCGAATACTGACAATATACAAAACTTGAACTGTCGCGAACTGGAAATATTGATAACTGACCTGACATCCGCTATTCAGACCACATGCGATAACACCATACCCCGGGCTAACAGAGCCCCTCGTCGAGCTCCTTGGTGGAATGATCAGCTGGAAGACTTAAAACGAAAAGTCATATCAAACCACCACAAGCTAAGCAAGCAAAAGAAGCGACAACTCCCCTTGGGCGAGCTTCTAAAGGAGCGCGATCAATTAAAAAAGGAATACGCTGATGCCTTCTGCAGCGCGTCAACTAATTCTTTCAAGGACTTCTGTTTACGGCAAAAGAAAGAAGACGTATGGTCTGTCACTAATAGGCTCATAAAGTCACAACCTCCAGCCCAGCCACCAGCCTCTCTTAAACTAGATGATGGATCGTTCACTACCACAACAACAGAAACTGCCTCAGCATTAATGAATAAATTTTACCCTGATGACAACAATGACGACACACAGACACAAAAAGACATCAGAATATTAATGAACGAACCCATCAACACTCCTTCTGAATCCCCGTTTGCCGTCAAAGAAGTGCTTGAGTGCTTAAAGAACATGAACCCCAGAAAAGCCCCGGGCCTTGACCATTTGACTTCGGACATATGCCTTCGGGTTGCAGATGCTTATCCGGATGTCATTACCGGCATTATGAATAGGTGTCTGCAGCTCGAATACTTTCCAGAGATCTGGAAAGTTGCATACGTAAAGATCATACCGAAACCGAACAAAACTAATTACAACGACCTATCAGCTTTCCGACCCATCGGTCTAATCAATGTGTTCGGCAAGGTTCTGGAGCGGCTTGTGATGAACAGGCTGTTGTACCACATGAATATCAGCCAGTCAATGTGCGAGCGCCAGTTCGGCTTTAGACAGCAGATATCGACCGTCCACGCCATCCATTCGGCCCTTGATATCATGGAGACAGCTAAAAACAACGCTGAGCACGTAATTACCATCTCTCTTGATATCAAGGCTGCCTTTGACAACACCTGGTGGCCTGCTGTCTTCAAGAGGCTTCGCTTGACTGGCTGCCCAGCGAACCTGTACAACATCCTTCGCAATTATGTGAGCAACAGGAAGGTTCATGTTAATTACGCGGACGCCAGCGTAGGCAAAACCATGACCAGGGGCTGCATACAGGGCTCCGTCTGTGGCCCCACTTTGTGGAACCTGGTGCTGGATGAGCTCCTGCTGCTGGATCTGCCTGATGGGTGCCACATTCAAGCCTATGCAGATGATGTCCTGCTTATTTGTCATCATAAAAATATAAATGAGCTTGAATGTGTCACCAACCGGGCATTAAATATCATTACTAACTGGGGAACGAGTGTCAAACTCACGTTTGGACCAGACAAAACCCAGGCCATCGGACTCACTAATAAGTCCACGAAATGCAATATAACAGTACACCATCAACAACTAAAATTCGTGAGCCAAATCAAATACCTGGGTGTTTTGATTGACCGCAAACTGAGATTTACACAGCATGCTGAGCATATAATTGGCAAATCCAAAGCGCTTTTCAATAAACTATTAGTCTACACACGACCCACTTGGGGTGTTCATCCGGACAATATCCGGACTATCTACTTACAGGTCATTCAGCCAATTATATGCTACGCTGCTAGTGTCTGGTCCCGCGCATTACAATACAGTTTCATACATAATAAATTCCTGTCGTTGCAAAGACTTTTTGCAATCAAAATAATTCAAGGTTTTCGGACCGTCAGTACTGCAGCTTCTATTTCAATATCTAACTTAGCGCCCCTACCTAACAAAATCCTGGAAACTTCTGATATCGAAATATCAAAACTGAATGGACACACCAGGTTCCTTCCCAGTGACATTCAAATCGAAAGACCTGCCCATCCGGCTAAACTGCTGCATCCGGTACACAGAACCGGCATATCGTACAAGTCGGTGACCTCTCTGGAGGATCTTAATTCTCTAGACGGGGGCGCTGCTTGTATGATATATACCGACGGTAGTAAACATGACGATGCTGTGGGTGCAGCTTTTGTCGCGCTCAGTCCGGACGGAAATGAAACCACCTATAAGTATAAACTGCATCCCACCTGCTCTGTTTTTCAGGCAGAACTCTTGGCTATTCACAAAGCATGCGAGTGGTTCTCCACACAACAACTCACCAAAATTATAATACTCTCTGACAGTCAATCTGGCCTTATGGAGTTGAGCAATATCAACAGTCATAACTACTTTGTAGTTCACATTCACGACTTACTCCATAGGGCTAAATGCAGGGGTACTGATGTTGAGTTCGTGTGGGTCAAGGCCCATGTTGGGTTTTATGGTAATGAGGCTGCTGATGCTGCTGCCAAGGCAGCTGCTCTTATGCACAAGCAGCCTGATTACCATCAAGCTCCCATCAGCTACATCAAATTAAAGAACAGAGAACTCACGAACCTTGCGGCCGCCAATCTCTATAATGAACCTAACGCATGTAATTACACCAAATCCTGGCTTCCCACTCACTCTGAATTACTAAACTTCATAAAAGTTATTAGACCCAACTTTGCAATTACACAGTTTCTTACAAACCACGGCTTTCACAAGGAATATCTCAATCGATTCAATATAGTTAACAACAGTCACTGTCCTTGCGATGGTACTACCACCCAAACCATAGCACACTTGATTAAAGATTGCCCGAAATTTCAAACAATAAGACTAAATTATACTACATCATGTACACTTTTAAATATTGAACCGTTTGATATGAGCCAAATCATAAGTAAAGAAACAACTGCAACTTCATTTGTATCATATATAACGCAAATTGTAAAAGAACTGAAAAAGTTCAACAACACTTAGTTCATGTATAGGAAATATTATATCCAAACGTATTCCATAACACCTCAATGTCCACCAAGTTGTAAGAGCATAAGAGTAGACCATTAGCTCCGCGCTCTTATAAACACATTGTATTACGTAGCAATATTAAAAAAAAAAAAAAAAAAAAAAAAACCTAACCTAACCTAACCTAACCTAACCTAACCTAACCTAACCTAACCTAACCTAACCTAACCTAACCTAACCTAACCTAACCTAACCTAACCTAACCTAACCTAACCTAACCTAACCTAACCTAACCTAACCTAACCTAACCTAACCTAACCTAACCTAACCTAACCTAACCTAACCTAACCTAACCAACCAACTTCTAAACATAGGAAAGTGACCCATTTTGACACAATTGTAAAGCTAATTTGCCCCGACTTTTAGATACCACTCTTACCCCCCTAGCCCTTCTGGTTACCGAAATATTCAATTTTTTCTTTCACGACACTTAGCAGTTTTTCAAAAATTCACCAAAAATTCATTTTTCAACATTTTTCAAATTTTCTTTTACAGTAATATCAGTTTCAATTAGTTTTAAATCATTACATTCACAAATAAATTCTTCACACTTAGCTTCAGTTCAATTTTCACACATTTACACAAAAAAGTTGTACCCTCATAAAAGTATCTGAGCAATCTTGTTTTTCGCCCATAACTTTAGTTTTCCCCGGTAGATTTTTGTTTTGTTTTCGTATTTAGATTACTCTAATTTTTTACAAACTTTAATGTCATATAGCTTTTGTCCATATCTCCACTAGTTTTCCTGCAACATTCAAAGTTCACTTCCCTCGTAATTTTTAGTAGTTTTTCAGTTTTTTGATAATTTTGTTCAGCCGATTTTGCTCTAAAAATCTGGTTCTCAGGTATAATTTAAAGTTTGATTGCCCGCATTTTTAGACACCAGAACCAACTTGGTATCTCAACGGGTTCAAGAGATATTAATTTTTTCGTCACTTTTAGAAAATTAAAACTTAGAATTGCAATAACTTTATAGTCTCGCCATAGATTTCAATAGTTCTTTCTTCTAATACACGCATTTAACGTTAACTATTTTATCCATTACAGCAATTTAAGGTTCCATATAATTTTTCATACAAATAGGTATAAATACCTACTCGATTTTTGGCGCCTGCAGAAAGTGTGGCGGCAACCACTTTCAACTGTAAATATTTTTAAAACCGCTCGGTGAATTTAATTTTTTCTTCAAGAATCCGATAAAATACATTAATATCCACATTTTCGTTCCGACATCTTTTCTTAGAAACTTCTAATTTTTGTGTAATTCTGGTTTTTATAAAAATATTAAATTCCATCGAAATAAATTTTTTTCTCAGCCAATTTTAGACTTAAAAATCTGTAAGTACATTTAATTTGTAGCTTTTAAGCGTACCTATAATATTCTGTGTCGATTGTCAGGATATCTTAAGTAGTTTTCAAGATAACATTTTTATAAAAGTCTGCAAATTCAATTCAATGAAAATGTACCGCACACCTCCCGCATCGCCTAGAAAAGCGCGTATGGCTATTTCTGAACCCGCACCTGCTGTCGAGGGCGTGAAACCTACAGCCGAGGAACAGGAGTTGGTTGCAAATGTTGAGGGTGCTGCAGGTAAAGAACATGCACCTTTGCTCATTGACCTGCAAAATAACGAACTCGAAATACAAAACAGGACATTCATAGTACAAGCGGAGGTGCATAGGCATACACCTGAGGCCGGCACTTCAACCCCGGTACCTTTAAATAAAATGACAAACCTGGTCGCGACACCGGCCCCGATCCCGGCGGCGGAGAGGCCAGTCATTGTCGATAGCAGGCTGGACGCCATAGAGATCTCACCTCAGTCAGATGTCACTGAAATGGATAGACTCCTTTGGAATAGTAGGGAGACCATAACCTGCAGTCCTGGAACTAACACACGGACCCGTGCGAATAGATATCGGACCGAGATTGAGAGGTACACGGACGATATAATGGCGCAGTTAACGCAGAACAGAAGCGTCACCAAGGCGAACAAAGATTGTATAAAAACCAACATAAAAGCCATTCGTGATGCAACGCTTAGGTTTACGAGTGAGTTACAGGTTCTTGGCGTTGCGCAGGATGTGGTACAAACCACGGCACCTGCGCATACACCCATGATAGACCCTGTAAAATTGAAAAACGATATCATAGCCAGTGTTCAGATGGAGATGTCCAAAATGCGTGCCGAACAAGTAACCATTCGGGAGATGATTTCGGCCGCAATTTGTAACGACAAGCCGGCAATGGACAACACAAGCACTGACGCTGACACGTTCGCCACAGTAGTTGGCAGGAAAAATAGCAGGAAACCGCGCACTGCCGCTGCATTCGCGGCCTCGGGCGCTGCCACCGGCGCGACACAGGATGACGATCTGAGCTCACCTGCCGTTGGTAGACCCTATAAACCGCGAGCTAACAGAACAACAGCGACTCCGCCAGCTACGAACTTCGCAGTCGTCCTGGAATCAATCGACCCCAGAGAGGACGGCAAAGAAGTTCTCAGACAAATAAAGGAGAAGATAGACGTGGTCAACATCGGCATCGGAATAAAAAGCGTCAGGGAAACTAAAAACAAAAAGATAATTATTAATTGCGACTCAAACGAGGACAGGGAGAAGTTAAGCACTGCTATTAAATCTAAAACAAAAAACATAACTGTTGGGGTGCCAAAGCTCCGCAACCCATCTCTGCGTGTCATTGGTGTCATACCTGAATATGCCAGCACAAAAATCGAGGATGCCATGACCAAGCAAAATGCAAGGCTCCTAGAAGGTATTGACGCGGAAAACAAACACATAAAGTATGTCCGAGCAGTCAAAGGACGCAATGACTCCGTAAAAAATGTAATCGTTGAAGTCAGTCCACAAGTGTGGACAGCGATGAAAGATCAGAAAGTAAGGGTGGGATACCAGTCAGTAGCTGTGGTAGACCAATCCCCTGTCCTCCAATGCTACAAATGCTTCGGATATAGTCATCGTGCATCTGAGTGCAGGTCTAGTATGAGGTGTGGCCACTGCGCTGATCAACACGACACGCGCAGTTGTAACAGGAAAACAGATGCTCCCAGCTGTGTGAACTGTGTAAATAGTGACAGAGATTACAGACACTGCGCGTACAGTCAATCCTGTCCTGAGTGGATGAAGTGGGACCGTATAGCCAGATCGGCTATACGATACTGCTAAGGGCGTCCCACAGCATCGCACAAACAGGATACATGATCTCATTGCCGTACAATGCAACTTAGGTAAAGGCTATAATGCGACGCATGAACTTATACAATGTGCTAAGAAATACAAGTACGATGTTATATTCATCACGGAGCCCTATGTAGGCAACCAGCATATTATGAAGAACATCGACGGGTATGACATATACCAGTACGGAGACATTAACAACAGAGCTAAAGCCTGTGTAGCCATGAATAAGAAGATTGGCAATTATATAGGCATTACACAGCATGCTACCACCAATATTGCCACCGTACAGCTCACTATGGGATCCAGAAGGCTACTCCTAACAAGTGTTTATGTAGAACCCAACGAAGACCCTCACAGCACACTGAGTCACCTGGAACAAGTTGTGAAATCTCATACCAACGCAGAGCACATAATATGTGGTGACATGAATGGGTGGCACGTCTCGTGGGGCTCTACGAAAAATAATGACCGGGGCAGAGAAATCTGTGATCTTGCAATCATGAACGACCTCGTGGTCTGTAACATTGGCAATGCGGCCACTTTTGAAACGGTAACGCACGGCCAAGTCAGGTATTCAATAGTGGACCTTACTCTTGCGTCTCTAGGTATGGCGAACAATGTTGCGGACTGGAGGGTCAACCCAGATATAGTGCCTACCTCGGACCACCATGGGATAGAATTCAAAATAAAAATAAACAGTGAGAAGGCAAAAAAGACTAGCTCAACATCAACATATAAGTACAATACGGAAAGGGCCAACTGGACAAACTTCACAGAGGAACTAAAAACAAACATTGATAGCATTGGATTGGAACATATTGACATTGACTCACTCGACACGGACGGAATTGACAGATACATCACAGACCTGACGAAAGTACTGACAAATACTTGTGACAATATGTTCCAACGCAAAGCACCACACATCAAAATCCCATGGTGGACCGAGGAGCTAACCAACAAAAAGAAAAACGTTATACACCTACACCATCGCTTACAAGACCTTAAAAAAGGCAGAAAAGACCTGACCAACATTGTTCGCGAACTTGCCGAAGCGAGAGCCGAGTATGCGCAAAAAATCCGCACCACCTCCACGGAACATTTTCGCGACTTTTGCAAAAGTCAAGGCAAAGACGATGTTTGGTCAGTCACCAACCGTTTACTTAAGCATGCACCTCAACCACAACCGCCTGCCACATTGAAAACAGATAGCGGTGTATACACTACATCCACCACGGATACCGCCGAGAAGCTTGCTTCAAAGTTTTTTCCAACGGACTGTCCCGCAGCTGATACACCATACCACCAAGAAGTAAGACAATCCGTAGATAATGACATTATCAATAATAACAACCTTGAAGCAGAAAATGACGAGCCACTATTCAATACGCAAGAAATCATCGGCATCGCTAAAGACATGAACCCAAAACGGGCGCCAGGCCTGGACCACTTCACAGCTGACATTTGCAAACGCTACATCGAATGTTACCCTGAAGCCATCACAAAACTATATAACCGGTGTCTAAAACTAGAATATTTCCCCAAATCCTGGAAAATAGCATACATCCGCACTATCCCAAAACCCAACAAGACTAATTATATAGAAACCTCAGCCTTCAGACCCATCGGCCTTATCAATGTCTTTGGGAAAATATTAGAAAAACTCATTGCCATCAGATTAACTTATCACATGCAAATAAATAATACCTGCAACAACAATCAGTATGGCTTCAGGGAACAACGATCCACAACTGATGCACTTTGTAGTGCCATTGATAAACTTAAATACTATAAAAACAACAACCGTTTAGCAATTGCCATTTCACTCGACATTGCAGGTGCATTTGACAACGCCTGGTGGCCTGCACTGCTAAAAAGGCTGTCAGATGTGAACTGTCCCAAAAATATCCTAAAAATAATTTGCAGCTACCTTACGGATCGCACCATAATGCTGAACTATTCAGATGCCACAATAACGAAAAGGCAGTCCAGAGGATGTGTCCAGGGATCAGTTCTTGGACCCATCTTCTGGAACACCATTGTGGACACTCTATTGGAGCAGAACATTGCAGACAATAATCACATCCAAGCATACGCTGATGATGTCTTATTGATCTGCTCAGGCAAGGACGTAAAAGAATTAGAAACCAATGCCAACAACCTACTAGCAATGGTTTTTGAGTGGGGGAAAAATAACAAGCTGGAGTTTGGTCCGTTAAAGACAAAAATGATTGCGTACACGCCGAAAGCTAAAGCTGCTAGAATCCATATGAATAATGTTTTAATACCGTTTGACACACATTTTAAGCTACTAGGAGTTATAGTCGACGAACGCTTAAATTTCATTAGGCACACGGAATATATTATTGGCAAGGCGCAACGCATTTACAAGAGGTTGTGCATCTTCATAAAACCCACGTGGGGTGTGCATGCCGCCAATATAAACACCATCTACAGGCAGGTCATCGAACCTATAATCACTTATGCGGCTGAAATTTGGTGGCATGCCACCAAATACAAGAAAGTTTGCAACACCCTGTTAAGCCTGCAACGCGCCTTTGCTATTAAGATATTACACGGATTCAGAACATTGCCCACAATCCCCACCATTGCGTTGGCGGGACTCACACCACTCCCTGATAAGGTCAAGTTTGTGGCATCTACTGACAATGTAAAACGCACATTAATCACCGAATACTTGCCGCATGACGTCACATACGATAAGAGAGTACCGGTTACCGAGCTCTTACACCCGGCTCGACGACCACACATAATACTGAATGAGGTAAATAATGGAAACGAACTGGAGCCCTACTACTCCACCGACATGCATCGCATCTACACAGATGGTAGCAAACATGATGGAGTGGTAGGAGCGGCAGTCGTTATCCACTATCCCGATGGGCGAAGCACAAAAAAGAAATTCAAGCTGCACAACAGCTGCACAGTTTTCCAGGCCGAGTGTCTGGCAATAAAAGAAGCGTGTCACTCCTGCCGGATGCTCGGCTTGGAGAAAGCAACATTATTTTCTGATTCCAAAGCTGCGCTCATGGAACTTGCCAACCGGAATAGCACGAATGCTATTATCAACATGGCACATAAAAGCATCGTGCACATACGAGAGCAGGGACATACTATCGACTTCTGCTGGATCAAAGCACATGTTGGCCTTCTCGGCAACGAGGAGGCTGACATGGCTGCGAAATCAGCTGCAGCACTCCATAAACCACCAGATTATACAAAATTCCCATTAACATACCATAAAAAGAACCAATTTGCAGAAATATTAAGAACTCAGAATCTCACATACACCAATAGCACAACAGGAACACATATCAAACAATGGTTACCTACAATAGATAGTATAAAAATATTTAGACAACATTTTGAATTCACGTTCCAAATAACGCAAATAATTACAGGCCACGGATACAACAAGTCTTATCTTAAACGACATCACATCACAGACACGAATGCGTGTCCATGCGATGACGACACGCCGCAAACAATAAAGCACCTAATGGAAAGCTGTCCTAAATACTCTTCGCCTAGACTGACTCATGAAGTGCTGTGTGGGATTCACAACATCAACCCGTACAACATTCAAGAATTAATAGCAAAAGAAGAGACAAAAGCATCATTCACTAAATTCTGCAACCATATAATAAATAGTCTAAAGAAGTTCAACAACACATGATTAATAAAAATGCAGAGTAAATAAAGTAAAATAGTGTATTATACATACAGAGAAACACATAACATATTAAAGTTAAATAATAGTCAAATAAAATAAAAGGTTGCCCGTATCATTCACGGGAACCTACTCACAGTTCAACGTCCAATGGTCGCCCGTACCATTAGCGAGGGCCATCGGTACTATCTAAAGTTTAAACCTAAAAAAAAAAAAAAAAAAAAAAAAAAAACCTAACCTAACCTAACCTAACCTTTTTTTTTTTTTTTTTTTTTTTTTTTTTTTTTTTTTTTTTTTTTTTTTTTTACGTGGGGAAATGCGTTACGCATACCACCCGGGCGCGGGGACGGACCCGGGTGGTTATGTGGGACTCCCAGGGGTAATGAGGCCCTGGTATACCCACTAAAACCCCACGGTTGCCGCCTCAAGGCTATAAAGCGAGGCTGCGGGAACGGCCAATGCATACTTCCGCGGCCTCGCTAGCGGCTGCCCGTTGCCGGACCCAGACTTAGATTTTCTTCCCTCTTCCTACGAACGCGTAACTTGCTGTCTCAGCACGCTGGCCACCCCGGGACCTTTATGTAGGTGGCAGATGTCCCCGTATCTACCACCCACTGGTACCCTTAAGGGGGAAGTCGGCGGTCATACGCTAGCCGCCTTCTCCCCACGCGTTTTCGGCGCATTTGCTGAGAGGCAGGGTCCTCCTCCCTTTCGCGCTCTGCCGCCTCTTTTTTTGACATGGCTGCCTCAGCAAAATCGAGAACAGCCTTCCAGGATCTGTCACTGTCTCCCATGCTACGGACTATGGCAGGCAGTGACAGATCCCTTCCTACTACGGCGCTTAATGTGCGGCGCTCTTCATCCCAGGCTGGGCATACTTCCAGCACATGCTGGGCCGTCTCCTCCGGACAGTTGCCACAGTGGTGGCATTCTGATGTAGGTTCTCTCTGGGCTATGTTGTGAAGATACTTCCCAAAACAACCATGCCCAGAAAGAACCTGTGTCAGCCGAAACGTCAATGTGCCGTGTTCCCGGCAGAGCCACTGCTTGAGAACCGGCTGGATCGCAGCAATGGTACGCTGACCTGCACTGGGACGCTCTAGTCTCGTGTCCCAAACTTCTATCATTTCGAGACGAGCGGTATCTCGCTGTTTTGCGACCTCCCTAGGTGCTGGCGAGTCTCCCCTTTGACGCGCCTCCTCGCGCCAACGGTAAACCGCTGCGAGGGCTCTCGCGTCGAGGTCCCAGGGGAGAGAGCCAGCCATTACGCACGCTGCCTCAAATGAGATAGTGCGGTACCCTCTTATCATCTTCGTTGCCATCGCCCTTTGGGGCATTTTGAGCAGGGATGCCGCTTCCTTGTTTAGGTTCTCCGCCCAAACTGGAGCTCCATATAGGGCCATAGATCTTACGACCCCCATGTATAGCCGCCGACACGACGCCTTGGGCCCCCCCTTGTTCGGGAGTATACGCCCTAGAGCACCGGCGGCTCCCAGCAACTTAGGCAGAAGCTGCTTGAAGTGGGGGTGGAACGTCCATCTACTGTCGAGTGTCAGGCCCAGGTACCTCATTGTGCACTCGACTTCGATCCTGGTTCCACTCACCACTATATGCGCATCCGGCGGAGGCGCTAACCTAACCTAACCTAACCTAACCTAACCTAACCTAACCTAACCTAACCTAACCTAACCTAACCTAACCTAACCTAACCTAACCTAACCTAACCTAACCTAACCTAACCTAACCTAACCTAACCTAACCTAACCTAACCTAACCTAACCTAACCTAACCTAACCTAACCTAACCTAACCTAACCTAACCTAACCTAACCTAACCTAACCTAACCTAACCTAACCTAACCTAACCTAACCTAACCTAACCTAACCTAACCTAACCTAACCAACCAACTTCTAAACACACGAAAGTGACCCATTTTGACACAATTGTGAACCTAATTTGCCCCACTTTTTTGATACCACTTGTAGCCCCCTAGCCCTTCTGGTTCCGGAATTATTTAATTTTTTCTCTAACTCAACTTTGCAAATTTTCAAAAATTCATAATTAATTCATTTTTCAAAATTTTTCAAATTTTCTTTTTCAATTTTGTTCCTTTCAATTAGTTTTAAATTACCGGTAACTATAATAAATTCTTCCTACTTAGCTTCAGTCTTAAATTTTAACATTTCCACAAAAAATTCGTACCCTCATGAAAACCTCTGAGCAATCTTGCTTTTAACACATAACTTTAGTTTCCGCCGGTCAATTTTTATTTTGTTTAGCAATTTAGATTCCTTAATTTTTTTCCAATCTTTCATGTCATAACCATTTTCCCGATATCTCCAATAGTTTTCCTGTAAATTTGAAAAGTCATCTCCCTCATCTTTTTTATAGAAAATCAACGTTTTTGAAAATTTTGTTCAGCCGAATTGTTTGGAAAATTCTGGTTTTCACCTATAATTTAAAGAATTGTTGCCCCGTTTTTTCAGTGCTATTTTCATTTCTCTAACTTCAGTAGTTTTTAAGATATTAATTTTTTAGTAGTTTTTGTAAGTTCGAAATTTCAACCATCTGCCATTTTGCCATTTATTAGTATTTTTCTCATCTGTTTTCACATTTTAGTAGATCTTTGTACAGATTAAATTATCCTGCTGTTAAATCCCGAAATTTCGTACACTCTTCATACAAATTTTTTCAGACACTCCCAAATTTTTCGGTGCCTGCAAAAAGTGTCTGAGCAACGCACTTTGAGCTTTAATATCTTTGTTCCTAAACGGTACATTTCTGTTTTTATTGCCTTAATCAATAGCTCTCATTAATATCTTTACCTTTTATTAACACTGCTCTCTTACAAATCGCTGTTTCATTCCGCAAACTCACATTTTCAATAAATTAAAAAGTACACAGAAATAAATTCTTAGCTCCGTTGTTTACAGACGTAAAAATCTGTAATTTGGTACAAATAGAGACCTAAACAAGACCTACTTTTTGAGCCCTTAACAATAATTTTCCGAGCAATAGTTTACCCATTATTAATTTTTAAAATTTTCTTAATATGTACACATGCGGAATGTACAGAACACCTCCCCAATCGCCTCACAAAGCCCGCGGAGCCCAAGTACCAGGCGAGCCGCAAACACAGCGCGAACAGGCACCCCTAGAAACTCAAGGAGTGGAGCCAGGTATGCAAGTTCCTGCACCAGAACCAGTGGGAGACGTCTGTTTCGCACACAACACCACCTACACCCTTGAAAATCGCCCGGACGTCTTGCTTCCTCCCGCAATAGCAGACCAACTCATCCAGACTGGCACATTGCCACCCACACCTCACGTCACAGTGCAGGACAAACCTGCAGCCACACCTCAAAGGACACCGGAGCGGGCGGCTCTCGGGGTGGCACCGGCGAACCTCACGCCGGATGCCCCGAGCACCGCGGAAACCTCCGAGATGGACAGGCTGTGGCTCAGTGGAACTTCCACTGACGGAGGTCGAGCATCTCGTCTCTGGACGCTATTAAAGCCCAGTCTGGACGAAATTCACACTCAACTGCACGCAAATAAGAGTGTTACCAAGCACAATAGAGTGGCGATTGACAAATGCGTCAATGACCTGCGCAATCATATACAGGACTACATAAAGGAAGTCGAGACACTGAGCGTGGAGTCAGCCCCATACACGACCTCCCCCGGAAGGCCCTCTTTCAGCCAAGCAGCTTTGCGCGGCCTCAACACCCGCGCAATCAGCACACAGACTGATGGTGACGACGCATACGTCACTACCAACGCCTCAACAGTCGCAGTGATTAAAGCTGCCATCCGGGAGGAGCTGGGAGAGCTCACCGTTCGTTCCCATCGCGCTCCCACTGTTTCACCCGTTACCCCTAACCCTCCGGAAACCTACGCCAGTAAAGCAGCCTCGGCTGCGACGCGTCGGAACAACGCGAAAGAGTCTCGTCCCCCCCAACTCCCAAACCCCCCATCCAGCAGGCCGGCAATGATAATAACCTCCAAAAAACCAGTCAAGTCACCTTCGGAAACACTTCAGGCTTGGAGAAGCACTGTCTCCTTTCGCGACATGACTTTTGCCCCAGCAGCCGCCAAGTTTGTCTCGAACAACAAAGTCCGTATTGAGTTCGACAATGTTGTCCAACGAGACGCGGCACTGGCCAAGTCCAACTCCACATTTAGCGATGTCACTGCCGAACCAGCGCGTACCCTTAAACCGTCCATTATTATCAAGGGTATCAGTGTAGACACGCCTAAGGACCTGCTGGCAGAGATCATCCTGCAGCAGAATCCTGACATCCAAAACAAGGCCACATCGAACTCGGACCTTGTCTATCAGTTCAGCAGAGGAAACCGCAAGTCCCACCTCTACAACGCGGTACTGATTGCTTCCCCGGAAGTGTTCAAAGCCATAGTCACCTTAGGCAAGGTCAACATCGACCACCAGAGGGTGCATGCATGTGAGCATGTCCCCTTGCTGCAGTGCTTCAAGTGCCTCCAATTTGGACATACCAAAAAGCACTGCAAGGGCTCCATTGCGTGCTCCCACTGCGCCTCGGCTGAGCACGAATACGCAGGCTGCCCCGTCAAGGATTCTGCCAATACACTCAAGTGCTTCAACTGCACTCCCTCACCGCGCAACACCAACTCCCGTTCCCCTGCCACCACCGCCTGTCAACACAGCGCTACCTCCGTCACCTGCCCACTACGAGCTCTAATGGAAAACAAAGTTAAATCGCGGATCAATTATGGATTATAGAGTCTCACAGGCAATTGTCAATCCACCTAAGGACAAATATAACATCCTACAAATCAACCTAGGTCACGGCAGGAACGCCTACCAGGAGATGGCAGTACATCTCAGCGGGCAGGACGCTTATGACTTCGTTTTTATTAGCGAACCCTATATACCAGCTGGCAATAACGCTATGAGGGATGTACCAGGGTACACTGCCTACCAGTTTCCTTCTCCTGGCAGAACGACCAAGGCAGCTCTTCTCATAAGGAACACTGGGATCGGTACGCTAGGCATCACAAAGTTCTCAACTCCAAACCTGAGCGTCGTCCAACTGACGCAGAGAACCGGTAGGAAGGTACTCCTATCGTCTATTTATATAGAGCCTAGGACCGACCAATACAACACACTTGCACACCTTGAAAGTCTCCTCAATGACTCGGCAGGAGCTCTGCACATCATCGGGGGAGATTTCAACGGTTGGCACCCATCATGGGGGTGTAAACAACCAAACGCCAGGGGCAACCTCATTGCTGATTTAATAATTTCACACGACCTCACCATTTGCAACGTCGGCACTGACCCTACTTTCGAAACTGTTACCCATGGCCTCCCTCGGGCATCAATAGTCGACCTCACTCTGATCAGTAACCACTCCCGTTGTGGGCAGAACCAAATAAACGTTCAAAATTGGCGCGTTGACCCTAACATCTGTCCCTCCTCTGACCACAACGCCATCACCTTTTCTATCCCGTTCTCCAATAACAATGCCATTCACTTTAACAAAACACTCAAACTATCCACCTTCCGCTATAACACAACCAATGTCAAGTGGGACGCCCTCAGGGAACAGTTTCGATCCAGCCTGGTGAATAAAATCCCCAATACCGCCGAAATTCAGCATTGCACTGAAAATGAGCTTGATGACATCATTAAAGCAACCACTGATGCCATACAGGCAACTTGTGACGACCTCTTACCCCGCTCCAAAAAACCGCCCAGTCGCCCCCTTTGGTGGAGCGACGACCTTACGGAGCTTAAAAAGCAGGTTATTAAAAATCATCACCAACTCAGCAAGGCCGTGAAGCGGGGACTCCCAATTACCGATATTGTCCAGGAGAGGGACAAACTAAGAAAACAATATTCAGACGCGTGCTGCGCCGCCTCTACGGCGTCTTTTCGCTCTTTCTGTGAGCGGCAGGGGAAGGAGGACGTGTGGTCCGTAACAAACCGCATAATGCGCACCCGACCAATTACCCGGCCTCCTGCCACCCTCTTGCTCCCTGATGGCAGCTATACCACCGACACAAGAGACACTGCAGAGAACCTCCTCAAAACCTTCTACCCGGATGATGACCCACATAAAGACACCGACCTACAGAAGGATGTCAGAGGTCAAGTGGATAACGTGCCGGAACACCCAGATGAGCCGCCTTTTACTAAGACCGAAGTCCTCGAGACTCTCAAAACTATTGGTCACAAAAAGGCCCCTGGTGCCGACCACTTGACTTCTGATATCTGCTACCAATTCACTGAATGCTTCCCCGACGTAATCACATGTATAATGAATAGGTGCCTATCACTGCAATACTTCCCGACCACCTGGAAGTCCACTATCACTAAAATCATCCCGAAGCCAAACAAAGACGACTACACCAAATCATCGTCCTACCGGCCCATCGGTCTTGTAAAAGTCTTTGGTAAGCTTCTCGAGAAGCTTATCATAAATCGACTGACCCACCACCTCCACCTTAAGGGCAAAATCGTCCGTCGACAATATGGTTTCCGCCTGCAGACAAACACCACAACTGCAATTCAGGACGCCCTAGACGTCGTCTCAAACGCGAAGAGTGTCGGCGAACACGTACTGGCCGTTTCGCTCGACATTAAGTCGGCGTTCGACATGGCGTGGTGGCCTGCGATCTTCACCAGACTGCAGCACAACGACTGCCCGCGTAACATTTACCAAATGTTACGTAGTTACGTTACGGGCAGGACGGTATCCGTCAACTTCTCGGACTGCTCAGCAACAAAGGCGATGACCAGGGGATGTGTCCAAGGATCGGTCGTAGGACCGATCTTATGGAACCTCATCTTGGACGAGCTCCTCGAAACCGAGATGCCCCCAGGTTGTCGCCTTCAAGCCTACGCTGACGACGTGCTGTTGATCTGCAGTGCCAAATACGTCGAGGATCTAGAGCGCCATACCAACCAAGCTGTCGGGCGCATTGTGGCGTGGGGCAACAGCGTGAAGCTCTCGTTTGGAGCTGATAAAACACAAGCCATCGCCTTCACTAACAAGGCAGCCAAGATCCGCATCTTATGTGAAGGCTCCCACGTATCCTTTGTCCCACACATAAAATACCTTGGAGTCTTCATAGACAGCAGGCTAAAGTTTGTCAAACACGCGAACTACGTCGTGGACAAAGCCAAAAAGCTGTTTATGAAGCTCCAAGCCTTCATACGCCCGACCTGGGGAGTCCACCCAGAGAACATCAGGACAATATACTACGGAGTCATCACTCCTATAATCACTTACTCGGCCTCCGTCTGGGTGGGCGCCCTGAGGTTCAAGTGTGTAGAAAGCAAGCTGCTATCACTGCAACGCCTCTTTGCCATCAAGATCGTTCGGGGGTTTAAGACACTCAGCACAATTCTCTCCATT
Organism: Thaumatotibia leucotreta; assembly: GCA_025490895.1. NCBI lineage: Eukaryota > Metazoa > Arthropoda > Insecta > Lepidoptera > Tortricidae > Thaumatotibia > Thaumatotibia leucotreta. The sequence goes on along the minus strand of JALPQI010002783.1, from coordinate 52,852 downwards.
ACACTCGCCAATCTTCCGCCTTTACCAGCACGCATAGCTTGCACTGCGGAGGTGGAGAGCGCCAGGCGACTGGGGCATGCCTCATACCTCCCGAGCGATCTCCCAATGGAACGCCTCGCATCACCGTCAGAGCTCCTACATCCCTCCAACAGAGTGACGATACCGTTCACCGAAGTGAACAACATCGCCGAACACGACGAGGCGGTAATCGTGCATGCGACAACCACACCTGACATCTGGAGAGCGTATACTGACGGGAGCAAGAGCGAAGACGGGGTCGGTGCAGCCTTCGTTGTCGTCAGGCCTAATCTCCCGACGATAACCAAGAAAATCAAACTCCACGACTGCTGCTCTGTTTTCCAGGCGGAGCTTGTAGCAATAAAGGAATGCCTAGCACTTGCCTACAAACACCATCCACGTGAGCTCCTCCTGTTCTCAGACAGCAAGTCGTCTCTGATGGCAATAATGGACCCCAACAATTACAACCACATCGTAGTCCAAATACACTCACTCATACACACACACACTAACACATCTACACACTTCATTTGGGCTAAGGCCCACTGCGGCATTCCTGGGAACGAGCTGGCTGACCAGGCAGCCAAAGAAGCCGCCAAAGCTCATAAGACTCCCATGTTCAACCAAATTCCGATCTCCCATGTTAAACTGCACAACCTTAAAATATTAGAATTAGCTTCCGAAAATTTTTACAACAACAACAACAAATGTCAATACACAAAGTCAATCTTCCCCACCCACCGAGAACTTAAAGATTTCATCTCTAAGTTCACCCCCAATTTTTATACCACCCAATACTTAAGTAACCATGCCTTCCATAAACAATACCTTCACCGATTCAATATCACGGCCAATGATCATTGCCCGTGCGACAATACTAAACCAATAAAGCAAACTTTTGCACACCTATTGTCCGAATGTCCCAGATTCGCCCGTCAACGCCTCGACCACAATATTATTTGTCAGAACTTCCGCGTGGACCCTGGAAACATTCTTGAATGTTCCTCCAGAGAGTCCACTGCTGAAAGCTTTCTGAATCTTCTTAAATACATAATCAGTAACTTAAAATCATTCAATTCCACATAAATATTGAACCCATATATGCTCTTTATACCTGTCCCAAACATTTCCTCTCTCTTATTTCTGTGTCATATACTGTACCATGTGCAGTATCACAAACTAACAAACATTAGTAATTTTATTAAGACCTAATCCATGGCTGAGCACAAGGTGTAAACCGATAGCACTGCGTGCTCAATAGCTAAACGCCAATCTGTTCGAATGGGATATAAATATCCCATTCTCCCAAAAAAAAAAAAAAAAAAAAAAAACCTAACCTAACCTAACCTAACCTAACCTAACCTAACCTAACCTAACCTAACCTAACCTAACCTAACCTAACCTAACCTAACCTAACCTAACCTAACCTAACCTAACCTAACCTAACCTAACCTAACCTAACCTAACCTAACCTAACCTAACCTAACCTAACCTAACCTAACCTAACCTAACCTAACCTAACCTAACCTAACCTAACCTAACCTAACCTAACCGAACCAACCGAACATAGCGATATAGACACACTTTGGCACTTTTGTAAAGCATTTTTGCCCCGACTTTTAGAGACCCCTATTACCCTTCAAACCCTTCTGGTTAAAAAGTTATTCAATTCTTTCATATTCCCAACTTAGCACATTTTCAAAAATTCATATCTCCCTCATTTTTCAATATTTTTCCATCTTTCTTTCTGATTTTAAATTGTCTCTGTTAGTTCTAAATTACCTTGTAAATATAAAAATTGCATATATAAGACTTCAACTTTAATTTTCCATCTTCCTGCAAAAAACTCGTACCCTTCCGGAATATAATAGCAATCTTGTTTTTCCTTAATAACATTAGTTCTGCCCGGTCGATTTTTATTTTGTTCAGTGTTTCTGTTAGCTTAAATTTTTTCCAATCTTTTTTATTATAACCTTTTTCCCCGTATCTCCATTAGTTTGCCCGTTATTCACAAAGTTCACTTCCCACATCTTTTTTAGCAGTTTTCAACATTTTCTCACTTTTTGTTCAGCGAATTTTGTAGTAAAAATCTGAAACTTAGACACAAAATAGAGTTCAATTGCCCCGATTTTTGAAGACCTATTTCATTTCTCTACCTTTCTCGGTTCTTGAGAAATTAATTTTTAAGTGTTTCTTGAAAGTAGTAAATTTCAATCTTTAATATCTTCCTTGTTTTTCATTTAATTCTTAATCTGTTTTCATAATTTAGTTTCAATAGTCCCAGTTTAAATTACCAATTAGAAATAATAGCTAAACAGAAACTTTTTTCATACTAATATTGCAAATACCTACCAAATTTTACAGCGCCTGCAAAAAGTGTCCGCGCAATCACTTTTAACCTTTAATATCTCCATATCCAATCGGTAAATTTTAATTTTTTAAACTTCATACAATAGCTATCAGTCATATCTACATCTTTTATTTGAACACTTTTCCTTAGAAATCGCTTGTTCAATCAATAATCACAGTTTTAATTTCAAATTAAAAGTATCAGGGAAAAATTTATTTCGCGGTCATCTTTGGACCTAAAAATCTGAAATTTGGTAATATAACACATCTTTTTAAGCCCTACTTAGATCACTTTAAATAATAATTTTAAGTGTCATAGAACTTAAGTTATTAATTTTTTAAATTTCGCAAAAACACTCGTATGAAAATGTATCGCACACCACCCCAGTCGCCCCGCAAAGGCCGCGGGGCCCACGAACCCAGCGATACACATGAATCGCACGACCATGCTTCACAAGAGTCTCAGGAAGAGCGACAAAATGTAGCTTCGGCACTTCCCGGGGCCGAAAACGAGGCACAAAACGTCACATACACGATAGAGAATCCCCCGGGCGCCTTACCTGCTCCAAAAAGAGTAGATATCAGGAAGCCGAAGACCAGCCAGGCTGAAAAGGACAGGGAGGACCCGAGGGTGATAGAATTAAAACAGCGTACCATCCCGGATTTAGAGACGTTCGTCGATGCGACCAGTAAAATTGCAAGCCTGACAATCGAGCTCGTCAACACAGGCAACAGTGTTACACGAGCCAATAAAAAGGCAATCACTGCGCTTATGGAACGTTTGAGTGAGACAGCGACTAAAATGCCTAATTTACTCATACAAAATAAGTTCAACATGCTCGAAAGAACGGCACGGAAAACAATTGAAATGAGCAACAGACCGTCCATAGAGCCACCTGCACATGTGCTCACACCGCAGCGTTTCATGCATGCACGTGCAGAGCAACAAACACATGACGAAATGTACGAACCGATCAGAGAAATTAAAAACTTGATCGAGGAAATAAGATCGACTGATCTTCATCAGCTACGAAAAGATATTGCGCAAATCGATGAGTTGCAGCGACAAATAGTAGAGACTCAACGCACTGGCTCCGCGTCTGTGGAGGCAAAGATGACGGAGCTGAAAACGGCGGTAACGGAATCTAGGAAGGCTGTGACACAGACTCCGCCACCTTCAGTCAACACGGCAGAGGTGAACAGGCTCAACAACCAAATGGGAGAACTCCGCCGAGAAATTACCTCTTATGCGGCGGCTGCCAAATCTGGCACCAAGGTACGTCCTAACCTTCCCCAAAGCGGAAAGACTATCTTGGTGTCTAGCATCAATCCTACTCATACTGTGGACCAGGTCATAGAGAGAATCGAAGGAGTCATCGACTTAAGAAATGAAGGCCTAGGCATTGATCGTTTCCGCAAGGCACGCAATGCCAAAGTCGTCCTGGGCTGCACTGACCCCAACGATGCGAAGCATATCGCAGAGCGTCTGCGGGCCGGCGAGCTTACAGTCGAGGAACCGGCAAACAGAAATCCACTTGTGGAGATAATCGGGCTAATGGCTTATAACACTGATCAAGACATCATCGAATCGCTAAAAAAGCAAAACAAGCGCATAACGAGCCAGGTCGACATGAACAAGGAGTCGGCTCGTGTCCTTTTCCGACGCAGAGCCCGCAATGTCTTAGAATGTCACGTAGTATTAGAAGTAACTCCAAAGCTCTGGAAAGCGTTGACGGAGGAAGGGCAGGTTTACATCGGGATGCAGCGCCGGCCGGTGTATGACCGTTCTCCGTTGGTACAGTGCTCAGGCTGCTTGCAGTACGGTCACTCGAAACGCGTATGCGACACTCCAAAGATATTGTGCGGATATTGCGGTGGCGAACATCAGCGAGCGCAGTGCGAGCGAGCAGCAAGAGGTGAGGCACCTCGCTGTATCAACTGCGTGCGTGAAAAGCGAATGGCCCAAGAAACTGGACACACGGCAATGAGTTCTGAGTGCCCAGTACGCCGTCGATGCGATGTTTTAGCCAGAACCCGCGTATCATATTGTTAAGGGCGCCCCAATGCACACAAGGCAAAACATCGCAGGAGCAAATTTGGTCATAAGTGCAATACAAGGAAACCTCGGACGCAGTCAGGCGGCGACCGAGGAATTTAAAGCCTACGTGTCTGATAATGGATATGATGTCCTGTTTATAACAGAACCATACACAGGAAACGGGAAAAAGATGAAAGCAATCGATGGTTACGACATCTACCAGTCCACAGACCACGCGAACCCCAATCCAACTAAAGCCTGTATTGGCATCAAGAAGAAAACAGGCACGTATCTAGGTATACAACAATATATAAGTCCTAATATGGCGACGATACAAATAATATTAAACAATAACAAAAAACTAATTCTAACATCTGTATACGTTGAGCCCAGAGAGGACCCGTCACATACATTGCTACAGTTGGAGCAGCTTGTCAAAGCGTATGGTAGCCATGAACACATCATCGCAGGGGATCTTAACGGCTGGCACACGTCATGGGGGTCTAGTAAGGACAATGACAGAGGCAAATGCGTTTATGATCTTATTATAAGCAACGATCTAGTAACCTGCAACACAGGTAGCGAACCAACATATGAAACAGTCATGCGCGGCCAAGTTAGATCCTCTGTCATTGACCTTACTATAACAACCACGAACATGAGCAGGAACGTAGAAGAATGGCAAATTGACCGGGATATAATACCCTCCTCTGACCACCACGCGATCAAATTTAATGTAAACCTGAACAAAAACAGACCCAAGAAAAAGACGCCTACATCCACTTTTAAATATTTTACCGAACGAGCAAACTGGGACAACTTTAAATCAACACTCAAGGACAAAATGACTGACTCTACGCTTGACAGTACCAATATCGACACTCTGGACCAAACACAACTCGACAATTATATAAGAGACATTACCAACATCATAACCAAAGTTTGTGACACAACGTTTGGGATTAAAACGCCATACAGACGTCTACCGTGGTGGACAGAGGAGTTAACCACTTTGAAAAAGAAGGTCATACGCCTACACCATAGACTACAGGATCTAAAGAGAGGGAATAAAGATCTCACGGGTATACTTGCAGAATTGTCGGAAGCCCGGGACGAATATACCAACAAGATCCGCGAAACGGCTACACAAGGGTTCCGAGAGTTCTGCAACAAACAAGGAAAGGAGGACGTGTGGGCCGTCACAAACAGGTTATTAAAGACTAGACCACCACTTTTGCCACCCGCCACATTAAAATTAGATCATAACAACTATACCATATCGTCCGAAGACACCGCAGAGCATCTCTCAATACGCTTTTTCCCTACAGACGATCCCAGCCAAGACACAGTATCACAAGCAATTACTAGGAATTCAAATCTCATCGAAATAAACAACACTGAAGATGAACCTCCCTTCTCAACAGCTGAAATTAAAGAAGCCATACACAGCATGTCCCCAAAGAAAGCCCCTGGATCTGACCACCTGACCGCGGATATATGTAGGGCATTCATAGAAACTTACCCGGAAATAGTAACAAAAATATACAATAGATGTCTCCAACTGCATCACTTTCCAGAGTCCTGGAAGGTCGCTTACATCAAAACACTCCCGAAACCGAATAAAGATGACTATGGCAACATAGCTTCCTATAGACCCATAGGACTCATCAACGTCTTCGGGAAGCTACTCGAAAAACTTATTGCAAAGCGTCTGATACATCACATGACGGTAAACAACAAATATAACAAACACCAATATGGGTTCCGGGAACAGCGATCAACCACAGATGCCCTACACACAGCAGTCGGCTACATCAAGGAAGCGAGAGAAAAGAAAGAACTAGTCATTGCTATTTCGCTCGATATACAAGGAGCATTTGATCATGCCTGGTGGCCAGCCTTATTAAGACGGCTAAGGCAAATCAAATGCCCCAATAATATTTACAATATCATAAATAGTTACCTTACTAACCGGAAAATTATATTAAATTACGCAGATGCCACCATCATAAAAACGCAGACCAGAGGATGTGTCCAGGGTTCTGTCCTTGGACCCATCTTCTGGAATGTTATTATCGACACTCTGCTTGAAACACCTCTGCCTATGGGTAACCACATGCAAGCATACGCAGATGATGTGCTGTTAGTATGCACTGCAAGAGATGTCAACACCCTGGAACATACGACAAATACAATACTACAGAGTATCTATGCATGGGGTGAGAACAATAAATTAAAATTCGGTCCCAGTAAAACGCATATGATCACTCCTACGCCTAAAGCCAAGGCAGCAAAAATATAAATGAATGACGTGCTCATCCAGTTTGACGAGAAAATCAAGCTGCTAGGAGTGATCATCGATCAACATCTTAAATTTATACAACACAGTGCGTACATCATAAAAAAGGCTCAGTGTATATATAGAAAACTGTGCATCTATATTAAACCTACGTGGGGTGTTCATGCCGAGAATGTGCGCACAATATATGAACATGTAATAGAGCCGATAATAACATACGCAGCTGAGATCTGGCATGGTGCATTAAACTACAATAAAGTAGTGAATGCACTTCTCAGTCTGCAACGTGGATTCGCGATAAAAAATATACATGGGTTCCGAACGCTTCCTACAGTCGCAGCAATAGCGCTGGCTGGCCTAACACCTCTACCGCTCAAGGTGAAAGAAGTTGCCTCCACAGAAAGCGTGAAAAGAAGCAGGTTAACAGTGTTTCTACCTGATGATATAACATACGATAAGAGAATCTGCGTCGCTGAACTACTCCATCCAGCGAAAAGAATAGATATCGAATATAAGGAAGTCGTCACACAGAATGAACTCGATCAGTACTATGAAGACCCCAACATGCACAGGGCATACACAGACGGGAGCAAGCATGACGATGTAGTCGGAGCAGCATATGTGATAGACTGCCCCGATGGCAGAAGCTTTACGAAGAAGCTCAAACTTCACAGCAGCTGCACCATCTTTCAAGCGGAATGTCTTGCTCTCGAGCGTGCATGTTGGGAATGCTACAATAGAAAGATTACAAGAGTAACCATGTTCACAGATTGCAAATCCGTACTGGTCGAGTTACAGAATCGTAGTAGTACCAATAGGAACATTAATAGTGTACACAAATTGCTACACAAAATAAAAGAAACCGGCCAGATGAAAATAGAGTTCTGCTGGATCAAGGCGCATGCCGGACTCAGCGGAAACGAGAGAGCAGACTCACTAGCGAAAAAAGCTGCAGTATCTCACCAACCGCTTGATTATAGTTATTTTCCGTTGTCATTTCACAAAAGACATCTCAGGCTTCAATCCGATATTAAACATAACTACACATATATTACCAGCAATACAGGAAAGCATGTCAAACAGTGGCTCCCAACAATAGAAGATATCAAAGAGTTCAGAACCCACACAAAACTGACATTTCAAATCACGCAAATTATTACTGGACACGGATACACACGAGCATATTTAAAACGCTTCAAAATCATAGACACCGAACAATGCCCCTGCGACAACAGCACAACACAAACAGTGAATCATCTCCTTGAGAAATGCCCCCGATTTGCGAGACAGAGAATAGAACATGAACTGATCTGTAGCATGAATAACATCAACCCGTTTAACTTAAGAGAATTAACCAGTAAAGAACAAACTATAGCATCATTTGTCAAATTCAGTACATACGTCGTAGATCAACTCAAAAACTTCAATAAAACCTAATTACCCACTACATAGTAAACTACCTAATCGCAATTTTTACACAGCACTATCAATTTGCAATAGTATCAGCGAGATGCTTGGTCGCCCGTATTGATAGCGAGGACTAAGCATCGAAAAGCTGCCGACCTTAAAAAAAAAAAAAAAAAAAAAAAAAACCTAACCTAACCTAACCTAACCTAACCTAACCTAACCTAACCTAACCTAACCTAACCTAACCTAACCTAACCTAACCTAACCTAACCTAACCTAACCTAACCTAACCTAACCTAACCTAACCTAACCTGACCTGACCTTTTTTTTTTTTTTTTTTTTTTTTTTTTTTTTTGTTTACGGAGTGGAGAATGCATTTACGCATCCCCCCCTGGTCGCGGGTAGACCGTGCAATGGGGGGGTATGTGGGACTCGCCGCTCTCGGGTCCCTCTCCTGCGAGAGGGGGAGAGCAGCCCTACCCACTAGAACTCCACTCCGGCGTTCACCCTCGTAGCCGTTTTGAGGACACCATAGGATCGCCGACGCACTCCACTATGATGCCCTCCGGCGGCCCCGGCTCCCTACCGGGGCACCCGCACTAGGGAGGGGAAGGTCAGAGACGCTTGACCTCCCCCCCGACGACGTGGAACCGTGCAATGCGGTACCCGAACCGCTGGTCCCATTAAGGGTCTTGGCGGACGAACGCTCGTCGCCTGTGACCCCGCCGCCTGCGACGGAGCGGGAGCGCATCTGCCGCGTCCTCCCGCTCTCTCTCGGCTGCCTCCTTCTGTGACATGACCTCTTCGCAGAAGGAGGCTACCGCCCTCCAATTCCTCTCGCTACACAGCATTGAGGCTATGACGCTGTGCAGCGAGAGGTCCATCACGCCGGTCTCCCTTCGGAGGGCCTCCCTTTCCACGGCCCAGCGGTCACACTCCTCTAGAGTGTGCTGGGCCGTGTCGTCCTCCGCGCCGCACTCGTGGCAGCGTGGGTCAGGCTCCCGCCCTATCCTTTGCAGGTAGTGCCCGAAGCAGCCGTGCCCTGACACTACCTGCGCCAGCCTGAATGTGAGGGCCCCCCTCCGCCGGTCCACCCACGCATCCATATTTGGGAGGATAGCCCCTATGGATCTCACTCCATATTGGCTATCCTCCAGGCCCTCCCTCCAGAGCCGCCTCACGCGCTCCCGCGCGGCCCTTGAGGCCCTCTCCATCTCCTCCGCATCCGGGAGCTCACCTCCCCTCCTCGCCTCAGCCCGGAGCTGGTAGCGTTCGGCCAACACCTCTGCATCCAGCTCCCAGGGTGGGGTGTTGGCGAGGAGGCATGCCGCTGCGTGGGAGGTGGTCCGGTATGCCCTCGCCACCCTCTGGGCGATTGCCCTCTGTGGCCGCCGGAGGAGCGCCCTCGTGCTGCCCCGCAGCCGTCCCGCCCATATTGGCGCTCCGTAGAGCGCCATACTCCGCACGACTCCCGCGTGCAGCCTCCTACACGGGGAGCCGGGCCCTCCAACGTTGGGCAGCAGGCGCCCCAGCCCCATTGCTGCGCCGACGAGTCGAGGAGCTAGCCGCCGGAAGTGCTCCTCGAACGTCCACCCTCTGTCCAGGACAAGACCCAGATACTTGATGTGGGCCTTGACCTGGACACGCTCCCCTCCAACTCTGAGGGTGGCGTCGGCGCGCATCCGCCAACCTCTTCCTCCTCCGAGGACCATGGCCTCTGTCTTGGGGAGGGCGACCCGCAGGCCGAGGAGGCCTATGCGGTAGACAGTTAATTCGGTCGCTACCTCGGCCCTCCTCGTTACCTCTTCCAGCTCCCTCCCTCGCACGGCCACCAGTGTGTCGTCCGCGTAACACATGGTGGCCATCCTCGGGAGCTGCACGCCTCGGATCGCCCAGTCAAAGCCGAGGTTCCACAGGAGGGGACCCAACACGGATCCCTGTGGAACCCCGCACTCCATGGCCCTCGCACACCTCGTCCCGCCCTGTTCGTAGAGCACTACCCGCCCCGTCAGGTAGTGCTCCAGAATTTTCCTCAAGTAGAGAGGCACTCCGTGGAATCGGAGTGCCTCTCCAATCACGGCGTAGGGGAGGGAGCCAAAGGCGTTGGCGATGTCCAACGACACAGCCACCACTCCCTCCCCTCTGCCCTCCGCCTGCACCACAAACCCTCTAACGGCGCCCACGGCGTCGATGGTGGACCGCCCCCTCCGGAACCCGAACTGATTGTCGCTCAGGTTCGGGCCCGTTTCCTCTAGGAACCTGACCTGACCTAACCTAACCTAACCTAACCTAACCTAACCTAACCTAACCTAACCTAACCTAACCTAACCTAACCTAACCTAACCTAACCTAACCTAACCTAACCTAACCTAACCTAACCTAACCTAACCTAACCTAACCTATCCTAACCTAACTCATAGCTAACCTAACTCATAGCTAACCTAACTCATAGCTAACCTAACTCATAGCTAACCTAACTCATAGCTAACCTAACTCATAGCTAACCTAACTCATAGCTAACCTAACTCATAGCTAACCTAACTCATAGCTAACCTAACTCATAGCTAACCTAACTCATAGCTAACCTAACTCATAGCTAACCTAACTCATAGCTAACCTAACTCATAGCTAACCTAACTCATAGCTAACCTAACTCATAGCTAACCTAACTCATAGCTAACCTAACTCATAGCTAACCTAACTCATAGCTAACCTAACTCATAGCTAACCTAACTCATAGCTAACCTAACTCATAGCTAACCTAACTCATAGCTAACCTAACTCATAGCTAACCTAACTCATAGCTAACCTAACTCATAGCTAACCTAACTCATAGCTAACCTAACTCATAGCTAACCTAACTCATAGCTAACCTAACTCATAGCTAACCTAACTCATAGCTAACCTAACTCATAGCTAACCTAACTCATAGCTAACCTAACTCATAGCTAACCTAACTCATAGCTAACCTAACTCATAGCTAACCTAACTCATAGCTAACCTAACTCATAGCTAACCTAACTCATAGCTAACCTAACTCATAGCTAACCTAACTCATAGCTAACCTAACTCATAGCTAACCTAACTCATAGCTAACCTAACTCATAGCTAACCTAACTCATAGCTAACCTAACTCATAGCTAACCTAACTCATAGCTAACCTAACTCATAGCTAACCTAACTCATAGCTAACCTAACTCATAGCTAACCTAACTCATAGCTAACCTAACTCATAGCTAACCTAACTCATAGCTAACCTAACTCATAGCTAACCTAACTCATAGCTAACCTAACTCATAGCTAACCTAACTCATAGCTAACCTAACTCATAGCTAACCTAACTCATAGCTAACCTAACTCATAGCTAACCTAACTCATAGCTAACCTAACTCATAGCTAACCTAACTCATAGCTAACCTAACTCATAGCTAACCTAACTCATAGCTAACCTAACTCATAGCTAACCTAACTCATAGCTAACCTAACTCATAGCTAACCTAACTCATAGCTAACCTAACTCATAGCTAACCTAACTCATAGCTAACCTAACTCATAGCTAACCTAACTCATAGCTAACCTAACTCATAGCTAACCTAACTCATAGCTAACCTAACTCATAGCTAACCTAACTCATAGCTAACCTAACTCATAGCTAACCTAACTCATAGCTTTTTTTTTTTTTTTTTTTTTGATTACCCAGAGGAATGCATTGAATTGCATACCACTACGTAACATAAGGCCCCCGAGGGTGAGAGCCGAATATTACGCATTGGTTATGTGGGGCTCTCTAGTCCACTAAAGACTAGCCTACCCACTAAACCTCTGGGATGCTGCCAACCCCTGTGCCGTAGTGGTGAAGCCATGGGATCGCGAACATGTCACCACGACTCCACCGGCACTTTCGCCCTAGGGCGAACCCTCACCGAAAGACACACTGTAGCATAACCAGCATGCCTTACCCTCACCACTTCCCCAAGCCCCCAGGAAGCAGAGACCGCCACCGTCACACGGTGCTTCGGTCCCACCCTCTTGACTGCGGGAGGACAAACGCCCCTACCCCGCAGCCTGCCATGGGAGGACAAACGCCCCTACCCCACGACGTTTGGCTGGTATTCGCAGAGGGAAGATAGCAAGCGCGCAACTGAGCGGCTATCCTCCCCCTCCCAGGGTGCACCACGAGGAGGAACCAGCCCTGCACCCCACCTAACTCATAGCTAACCTAACTCATAGCTAACCTAACTCATAGCTAACCTAACTCATAGCTAACCTAACTCATAGCTAACCTAACTCATAGCTAACCTAACTCATAGCTAACCTAACTCATAGCTAACCTAACTCATAGCTAACCTAACTCATAGCTAACCTAACTCATAGCTAACCTAACTCCGAGCCTAACCTAACCACTCTGTTGTCGAAACTGCTAGTATGTAGGAAAGATAATTTTAACACCGCGATCTAGCTTGTGTTTCATTGGCCGGTAGCGCCATCTATTGGTTCTCCCGGCAAACATTTTCATTCATCATCAAACATTTTTTTTTTTTTTACTGAAGCTTATTTCTGTTACACGAGATATAGGGCGTCCCAAGGCGATGCCACATGAACGGAAGGTACCTTAAATATTATAGATAGCGTATTTTGCTGAAAGGAGACTTCATTCTATTTTTAAGGCATAGTGAAATTTCATTCAAAGTTTTTGTTTTTTTTAATTGTATGAAAAAAAATATCGCCTTGTCGGAGGAACCATACCTTAATTATCGTAAATGAGCATTTTACAGAAAGAAGATATTATTTCGATTTAAAAAATAAATTCCAACTCGTCTCCACATTTTTTTTGAAATAAAAAAATATTGTATGGAAAAAATATACATCGCCTTGTCAGAGGAAACATACCTTAATTATTGTAAATGAGCATCTTACTGAAAGAAGATATTATTTCGATTTAAAAAACAAATTCCAGCTAGTTTTATTTTTTTTTAATTTTATGAAAAAAAAAATTCATTATTGTAAATGAACATCTTCCTGGAAGAAGACATTATTTCGATTTTAAAACAAGTTGAATTGCATTTTAAATAATTTCATGGTTAACCCGGAAATCGGACCCGCTACACGATAAAACATATCCTGTAGCGCCGTGGTGATTTTAAGTATGCATTCCTGATATCAAAATAAACAAAAAATATTATGAGACCTAATGTCAAATACCACCAAAAAAATTTTTTTTTCTCTTTTATTTTAGACTTTTTGCATACTTTTTAACATTCCCAGTACTTTTTATCATAACAACAATTTGTTAAAATTATTTATTTTAATATTTTTTTTAGGGACTGGTTATTTCGTCAAGTTTATTCGCATTTTTTGATTAAACTTGACAAAATAACCAGTCCCTAAAAAAAAATATTAAACTAAATAATTTATTAAAAAAATATATTAAAATAAATTATTTATTTTAAAAAAAAATTCCCATTTTTTGATTGCCAGGCAAAAGGTGTGGTAATATTAAAACACATTGTGGTAGCATTGTAATCAAAAAGAAGTTTTATGAATAAGTTACGCCGAAAAACTTATTTCGAAAAAAAGGTTGCTTATCTCTGATCCCAGAGGAAACATGCATATAACTTTTTTTTGTAGAGATTTTTATGTGGATTATTTATGTACTAGACCGGTTTTTGCTATAAGCCACGGTTTACGAGTTATTTACGAAAAAGTAGAAATAAGGACCTTTACACCCCCCTCCCCCCGTTAGCTCCACACCTAACCAGTACTTTTAGTACGTGGTTTAAAACACCATTCCCTACAACTATGCCAAAATTCGCTTATACACGAGTTATTTCCCCCGATAGGCAACTTTTGGTCTTCGTTAGGTGGGCTACTGGGCCGTCTACATACCGTCGCTTAGGTGGGCAGGGGGGGGGGGGCACAGGCCGAGTAGGGTGTGAAATTAAAACTACAATTTATCTAAAATGCTATGTATTCTCATCGGCAGTCATAATCGCGCCAGAGAGAGGGGACTGTGAATCTTCGCGACACTGCGCGGCAACCTGTGAGGACAAAACAAGCTACGATTTTTATTAAATCTTCGGAAAACCTTAATCAATAATAAAGTAAACTAAAATCAAGCATTTCTTCAGGTTCTTCTCGGGAACCGTGGGAGCGGGAGGCCGTATCGCTAGAGTCTCACGCACGTATCCACTTTTAGGATTGGATGGCTTCCCGGTGACCCAAACATTTTTTTGGATAACTGAGCTAAAATTTTTCTGGCGTCTGAGCACCACGGCCCCTGGGTGTCGACAGTGAAATCCACAAATATATGCTGATTCGGAAAACCATTAAAGACCCGAGTCCCTCATTTGAAGATTCGAATCAGTTTTAAGGACTACTATCGTGAGTTATTTATTTTACAATAAATACATACTTAAATACTTTGGGACATCTCAACCAAATCCGACCTAGTTCCACGGTTGTATATTCCTATATATTAAATATATCATATTTGTAATTAATAAGTACACAAATAATGCCCACGCCGGGATTCGAACCCAGAACGTCCAGCTTCATAGGCAGGGTCACTACCAACTAGGCTATGGAGGCTGACAATGTTAAAGAGACTTCAAGATGACTTGCTAGATATGTGTTTTGAAATTAAGGTTTTATCTTTAACTAAATAATATAGATTATAAATATTAGATGTCATATACCAAAGAAAAACGACCAAGATCACCAACGTCCGAGGTGGGGATCGAACCCACGTGCTCAGCTTTCGCGGCCGATGCCTGCACCCCTCGTCCACTAGGTCTTAGCAACCACCGGTCAATTTTCTCGGGAATATGCAATCCCTTACAAGGCTAGGCGCCTTTGACCATTCTCTACGGGCAAGCAATACATGCCTGCACCTCCTATTAGAATACTTTACAGTTTTCTAGAATGGCTAGAGAGAACTGGTGCTGCCATCTATTGAACGTATTGTGAAAACACGAATCAAATTATTTATTAACTAAATATTTTGATTTTTACTTTTTATTTTTCCCCGGTAGTCAGTCGGCATCAGCCGCGAAAGCTGAGCACGTGGGTTCGATCCCCACCCCGGACGTTGGTGATCTTAGTCGTTTTTCTTTGGCAAAATCAAAATAATTTGATTTGTGTTTTCACAATACGTTCTATATAATATAGTTTAAATTAGAAATCAATACAACATTGTGATAAAAACCACTTAGGGTTTTTATTATATTGAATTCAAATAAAGATTGAACAAAAATAAGCTTATTATTTGTATTTATATGCTTATTTTGAATCTTGAACAGTTTTTAATTTATGCCATATATGGCATTGTATCATTTCATAATTTTTGGACCGACATAAAAATAGTAGATAGATAAGGGCAAGTGACCCGTTTGTAACTGAGGCAATTTTTTTGTAAAATGTTTATATAGACGCATTTTTGATGTAAAAACCAACAAAAAATGTTATATGACTTTTGTCATTTTTGGCGAAAAAAAATATTTTTTTTAAAATTTCTTTTTCATTTTTTTTTACATTTTTGAATGTATTTTAACATAAAAAGTAAATGTTATTCATAAAACTAGCACTTACAATGAGTATTAACGTTTTTTTTTACAAAATCCTCATTTTTTTTTAAAGATTTTATTTGTCACTTTTGACATCTATTAATGAGGTTAGTGAGACTATTCTCCATAATGGCACCAACGCCGTTAAAAAGACCTTTTGTACTGAGTAACAATTAGAAAATATGTTTTTTTTAAATTGGTAATAACTCTGAAACTAGGCGATATCCAGAAAAGTTTATCAGACATTATAGTTTCTAAATGTGGTCAGGAATACACTGTTAAAATCGGTCGGGTTTAAACAGCCCTTGGTGTATAATTTTTTTAATAGTAGACGAGGGTAAAAATGGACAATTACACTTGACATTTTCACTTCGTTTGCGAGGAAAGTAAAACACATTTTTCACGGATTAACACAACGAAGTTGTCGTAAAGCGAAAAAAGCAAAATATATAACTAATATCCGCCAACTCATTTCTAAATTTTTATTTTATTTTCAACCTGTGATCAGAGTTTCAGATGCTTGGTTTTCTGCACAGTCAAACATTTCGGAGCATTTCTGAACGATAATCGATATATATTTTATTTGATTTTTTAAATTTTATGATAGAAAATACAGAATCCTAATATTGTAATATTAATAAAAGAATATTACAAGTTTTGTCAGGTATACTATTTTATTGTTCAGTAAAATTGTGCAATATGTTTTAAGTATTCGGCTGTTGAGACCGATTACCTTAGCCTTAGGAAAAAAAAACTTTTTCATCACACTTGCTGTCTAAGCGCGCCATTGCTTGCGTGCGTAGCGGGAGTAATAGAAAAGTGAAATTCCCTAGGGAGTAATAGATATATCAGTAAGTCATTTAATAATATTTTGTCTAGAAACTTATTTTTTTGTCGGCAAGTGTGATGAAAAACATTGTATGCATCACGGTCGGTAAGTGGAATACTAACTCGAGTCATAAAAGCCCTCCGCCTGACGGCGTCGGGCTTCTAACACTCTCGTTAGTAATTCCGTACTTACCTCCCTTGATGCACAATGTACTATTATGTTCTGGAACATAAAACGCGATTTTATGTCGTCTACGGACGGTGTACTTTTTGAGTAGGAGAAGTGAAGAATAAATAAAATGTCTTTACATTAGGACTTGAGCTTTATAATTATATTAATTATGCAGGACTCAGTAAGCCTAAAAAAAGGGCTCTTCTCGCGACTTAAAATACTCTGTAGTCTTTTAAGCTCTGTAGTCCCGTAAAAATGAGAAGAGCCCTAAAACGGGACTCGAGTCTTTACCAACACTGACTCCAGCCGCCTGCTCTTATAGTGTCGTGGCGACATGGGACGGCGACAGAGTTTCCACGCATCTGATAAGGGCCCCAGATAAGGGGCCGTCCCAGCCGCCACGGTACCTACGAAAGTCATGCCGTCGGGTTGTGGCGGTTAAAAACGGTTAAAGGCGGTTGATGACCGTTAAACCGTTACGCCATCGAAATTTAAAAAAAAAAATGGAGGGAAATAAAAACCGTTACTTTAAAAAATAAATCGTTTATTGAAGAAAAGAAAGGGTCGTGGGTGGTCTAAGGCCCGTCTAGAGTAACACTCGCGGTCCGGTACTGCCCTGGCTGGTCGAGGATCCGCAGTCGAGGGGGTCTCGCGCCAGCAGTGAAGAGGAGCAGGTGGGCGACGGCGGGCGAACGACTAGGGCTCCAACCCTGCCGTCGAGGTGGGAAGAGACGTGTGCTTTGTGGTGTGCTGTACGCTGGTGGTGATCACCACGCCGAAGCAGGGCAGCTCCCTGCCACGAAGTATCGTGGCAACCACTAAATGTAGTGTATACTTCGCACCCTGTAGACAATCACACGTCTTAGTGATAAGCCCGTAAGCGCTCTGCTGTGTGAACACCCCGGTGATGATGATGATGAGGTCGGGACCGTGAACAAGCTGGTGCCGAAAGCAGTAAGCGTGTTTGGTGTTCAACAAGCAGAGCGGAGTCACAAAAAGCGCGGAAAGCACAGGATAAAAGAAAGAAAATTACAAATCGAACAATTAAATAAATACGCGGGTACGCTCACAAATATACACGTACCGGCAGCAAGGAGAACAAAGGAAAGTACTAGATAGTTGCGATAGCAACGGCATAGCTACTGCTGCATTATAATTAACTTAAACACTTAGCAATTCACAAACAGTACTATTGGAATAAAACTACTGATACTAATGAATTTAAATTCCTTAAATGTTACTCTTATGTTTAAAACGATCAACACTTCGCACTTACCAATTACGTGGGTGCAGAACACTGATTTTAATACAACTTAGGATATTAGGTATCCTACAATACTCGCGTGCAGACGACAGAGGACCCTGGGTGTGCGAACCGCACAGGGCTATAAGCCTTGCGCGGCCGACTAGGACACCCAGCGTGCGCGTCTGCACGCGACCGCTCCGTCCGAATGAAATCGAAACACTGACTGCAGCGCCAACCCGCAAATATATAGTCGCGAAATGCAGGCGACTAGAAAGTTCCGTGACGTCACGCGCCCACCCAACGGCTTTCCGTGCGCGCTTAGAACAGTTGACCGCATAAAACATGTGAATTAATTAAATTGATATAAGAAAAATAGATTAAAATTAAATGAATTAAATATAAAAATGACAACATGTACGTGCAACGTTACAGGGTCTTACCATCGTCACGTGCCAGGCTATGGGGCTCGAGAACCGCTGGCACGTTGACACTGACAAAGGCCCGACAGATTATGTCATTTAACCTTTTAACAGCCAGGAATTTTTCATGGAGTGTGCCTGTATCACCACCAATACAAAATCGCGCCACGTAGATCAGAGCTTTCATTTGAATGAAACTCATTTATACACCATGAAAACCTAATCAGACCTTTGTTTAATTTACCAGAGAAGGGCGAGGTGAGCTTGACATTGACTGTCTGATATATCTAAGCGGTTAAAAGGTGAAACAGGCGTGGCTCTTGTGGGTGAGCGCTGGTCGGCCGCGGAGTGTACCTGCGCGGAGCGTCAGAAGCGGTCGCCGAGCAGGCGCATCTGCAGCGTGCGCAGCGCGGCGCGGCGCCGGCCGCCGGTGGTGCAGCGGACCGTGGTACACGTGGGGCACCACGGGCAGTACGGCGTGCCAGCGCCGCCCGCCGGGAATATCTTGCGCTTCTCCGACTGCACGAACACGATGCAGTAGAACATGACTGCAAATGTTAACAAGATAACTTTATACATGTTACTCAAGGTTGTCCACGTTTGAGGAGAAAAAAATATGTGATAAGGAACTATCCCAGAAAAGCTGAACTTCCCATTAAAACTGATGAACCTTGCGGAGAGATTGTAGGACTAGTACGGTCAAATTGTACATAATTTTACCCTAAACTCGCAAATTAAGTAGTATCGCTGCATTTTTGGTATGTTGTTTAGACACCATAGGACAGTATAAAACCATATTTTGCAAGCAAAAAAAAGTTGTGCTAGCTGGGTAGTACGTGAAAAACTGCGAAATTTACGGCCATTTTTTAGTTTCTGATTTTTATTTAAAAAACCTTACGTTTTTTGATATCATATTGTTACGTTCGTGGGGTGGGTTTTCTATAGAAAATGTATAAATAAGCCACTAATTAAAACTGACACTTTAATTACTAATTAAAGGAACAAACACCAAACTAAAACAGTAATCACACACTTAACACGTCACACTGATTCACTCTCAAACTCGCCGTTAGAATCGCAGTTTTCGCTCTTGATGTTATCTCTTCGCTGTCTCAATTGAAACTACTCCTCGGCCAGGTCATGCTGTGTATTTATACCAGCCACTCAAATCTACAAAGTACGAGAAGATTCGACTCTAGAAAGTTCCCGAGTTAGGTGCGCGAACATTCTAGAGTATCGCTGTCTCTTTCTACAGGTTTCTCTTTCACACCCGTCCAGAATGTTCTCTCTATAGCTGTCTCATTCACATCCTTCCAGAACATTCTCTCATGCTGTCTTTATCTAATAGTGCATTCTCTTTCACTCCTATGGGAAATTTAGCTATATACCGATTTGTACTTGAGAGGCCCAAAAGGGGTCCTGAAAACGCCTGAAAACGGGTTTTCAGGTTATTGCGCCATCCGATAGAGGGTATCCTGAAACGGCCTGAAAACATGTTTCAGGCGCCTGAAAACGACGGTATCTGGGGTGAATATTTGATTTTGTAGTATGTGAAAGAGGACCTTCTGAAACGGCCTTAAAACGTATTTCAGCCTGCTGAAAACGCTTCTAACGTGTCTAAAATCATATTTGTAGTTTTTATCATGCCATCGGCGTAACACTACCCCCTCCTAAGACATGCTCGTCCCGAGCATCATTATTTCCGTGGTATTTGGCGAGCCGGTCAACGTGAACAATCTTGCATGGGCTTCGTAAATTCCTCCGTATCCGATACGTAACGTCATTGATCTTCGTAACCACTGTACGAGCTGCCATCCATGGTTTACCGTTGGATACTTTTTCCACAACTACACATCGACGCCCTCCCTGACTTGCTGTTCCTGGTAAACGCACTGGGACTCGAACCTGTGCCTTTGGTAGGAGAACAGGTCTTCTAGAGCAGTAAACATTCCCACTAATTCTTCCTTCCATTGGAACCTCATCAAATCTAGTTTTCAGGACTCCAACTTCCATGTCAATTTTATAACCATGGCACCTCATAAAATCTAGTCCAATAATACAGTCATCAATTATGTCGGCAACAATCACTTTGTGCCGATAAATGTGCTTGCCAATTCTTAAATCCACTCCTGTTTCCCCCTTGATGGGAATATGCTGGCCAGTGGCTGTAAGCAGCTGTAGATGCTTCGGTTGGACTACATGACCTCGAGTCAGGTGTTTCAGAAGCCAAGAATTAATCACCGTCCGAGAAGCTCCGGTGTCGATAGTAAGGTTACATGGTATTCCACCAATTTCTCCCTTGACGACCAGACTATTCCCGTCGTTGACTTGTGAGATCACTACTGGGACATTTCGACCACCAGCCAGCACTCGTCCCTTAGTCCTGGCTCTTACTCGTTTCCCTGCTGCGGCTCTGGTCGTACAGAGCCCTTATTCCTGGTCACAGGGGATTCATCTCGTTCTCTCCTGCTGCTTCTTTTCGGGCAACTAGTTTGTATATGGCCACGTTCTCCACAATGGTAACATCGTGGCCCAAACTCCCGACGTGGTGCAATCGGCTCCCTAGCAGATACCTCACGTAGCTTATAGGATCTTGATGGATCTTGGCGTACAGCTTCAACTTCTAGGGCATGAGCTACGGCATCCTTAAGGCTTTCGTGGTGCCCTAGTCGTAGTGCCGCCCTTATTTCCAAATCTCGGATCCCATCAACAAATGCCTGCACCAGCATGGTTTTTATCCAAGAGTCAGCTGAACGTTGGTATGCCTTTCTGACCAGCTTTTCAATTTCCAGGGCCCATTGTTGCAATGTCTCATTACGTCCCTGCGTTCTGTCTTTCAGTTGAGCTCGGTAGACATGTTCTAGATGACTGTCTCCGTAACGGGCTTCTAATGCTTCTAGAAGCCGGTCGTAAGTTTGCTCTTTTCCAAGAGCTTCTAGAATTGTAAGAGCCTCGTCACGAAGTGCCAGCGTCAGAGCCGTCATCGCTTGCTCCTTACTCCAACCGTTTGCTTTGGACACGGACTCGAACTGTAGCTTGTACGCCGCCCACGAAGATGTTCCATCAAAAGGAGGTGCCTTAAATTTTCCACCTCCCGGCACAGATATCTCAGGTGTGCAGGGACTGATGCCACTAGCTACTTTTAATTCAAGCTTCTGGAGGCGACGCTCAACCGCTTCCTCTACAACATGAATCTTGTTCTCCATGTCACTGAGCTTCCCTTGGACTTCGTACATTTCTTGCTTCCATTCAGTAGCAGCCTTGTGCAACTCTTGAAGAATCAATTTCGACTGTTCTTCTTGTTTCCGCGACTGTTCTTCTTGTTTCCGTGACTGTTCTTCTTGTTTCCGCGACTGTTCATCTTGTTTGCGCGACTGTTCATCTTGTTTGCGCGACTGTTCATCTTGTTTGCGCGACTGCTCCTTCAGGAGAATCAGAATAGTTCTGAGGTCTACGTCTTGAGTACTCTTAGCCTGCAAACCAGACGGACCGGGTTTGGATGCAGTATCCTCACATGCTGGAGGCTCTTCACGTACTGCAATATCCTCCTGCGCTGCAGGTTCCTCACGTGCAGTTTGGCTCCGGGTCACAACTCCTTTTGGCTCGGTCTCGTTGTCACGTGGCGTTATACCCATTTTCGATCCCACTTCTGACACCAAATGTTACGTTCGTGGGGTGGGTTTTCTATAGAAAATGTATAAATAAGCCACTAATTAAAACTGACACTTTAATTACTAATTAAAGGAACAAACACCAAACTAAAACAGTAATCACACACTTAACACGTCACACTGATTCACTCTCAAACTCGCCGTTAGAATCGCAGTTTTCGCTCTTGATGTTATCTCTTCGCTGTCTCAATTGAAACTACTCCTCGGCCGGGTCATGCTGTGTATTTATACCAGCCACTCAAATCTACAAAGTACGAGAAGATTCGACTCTAGAAAGTTCCCGAGTTAGGTGCGCGAACATTCTAGAGTATCGCTGTCTCTTTCTACAGGTTTCTCTTTCACACCCGTCCAGAATGTTCTCTCTATAGCTGTCTCATTCACATCCTTCCAGAACATTCTCTCATGCTGTCTTTATCTAATAGTGCTTTCTCTTTCACTCCTATGGGAAATTTAGCTATATACCGATTTGTACTTGAGAGGCCCAAAAGGGGTCCTGAAAACGCCTGAAAACGGGTTTTCAGGTTATTGCGCCATCCGATAGAGGGTATCCTGAAACGGCCTGAAAACATGTTTCAGGCGCCTGAAAACGACGGTATCTGGGGTGAATATTTGATTTTGTAGTATGTGAAAGAGGACCATCTGAAACGGCCTGAAAACGTATTTCAGCCTGCTGAAAACGCTTCTAACGTGTCTAAAATCATATTTGTAGTTTTTATCATGCCATCGGCGTAACAATATGTTACTAAACGCTTAAAGACTAATAAATTTCCAACAAGTTGAGCTAACATGCATTACCGTAGGTCTTATAGTTTCAGAGGGGTGCAGGGCTGGTTCCTCCTCGTGGTGCACCCTGGGAGGGGGAGGATAGCCGCTCAGTTGCGCGCTTCCTATCTTCCCTCTGCGAATACCAGCCAAGGGCGGTAGCAGTTGAGTCCTATGTGGATTCCTGCGAGGGCTTAAACGCCGAGTTTTGGTGAAGGCCATGTGGGCCTAGTGGTGGCCTAGACACCAGGGAGGGGCCTTCGGGCAAAGACGGGTGAGGGTATACCGAGCGGTGACGGAACCGGCGAGGCAGGACTCGGCTGGGCACTCCGGTGTCTGATGATTTATTTCACCCCCGTCGGTGGAGGAGACCGAGGAGGAGACTGGCGGAGCATGACTCGGGTGGGCACTTCCGTCGAGATGTGTATATACAAAAATTGCAGCTTTGCAACACGACTTGCCATTTGTATGAAAAACTTAGATAGCGGACCTCCTGCTTTTTGAATTTTGCGTTTTTAGTTTCAATTACAAAGTTTACTGACCTGATTTTACCCTTAAATGAAAGAATATTGATTGCGCTATAAGATAATTATTTCATGTTTATCGTAGCATAATTACGTAAGGCGATATTAAACCAAAAACGTTAGCAAAACTCAACATTTTATCTAGTTTACAAAACAGGGTACTATTTGAAGTCTCGAATCTCTGAAACTATAAGACTTACGGTAATGCATGTTATCTCATCTTGTTACATATTCATTCATCTTTAAACGTTACCTGATACATATTGTCAAAAAACGTAAGGCTTTTTTTTATAAAAATCAGAAACTAAAAATAGACAGTAAATTTCACAGTTTTTCACGTATAACGCAGCTAGCACAACTTTTTTTTGCTCGCAAAATGTGGTTTTATACTACCCTATGGTGTCTAAATAACATACCAAAAATGTAGGTTTTCTACATGTTTTGCGAGTTTAATGTACGATTTGACCGTACTAGACGGGCCTGACTCACCTCCAAGGCTTGTCCACGAAATAGCCACTACCGTATAATATTTGTTATTTAAATGAAACTATACTCTTACGTGGATGTTTTTAAAAATATCGGCTGTTTTCGAACTGCTTCTCTTCTCGGACGCTGTGGTTGATATTTATATCAATTGCTTTATATTCATGGATTTTTCTTTTAAACTTCTGCATTTTAGTAGTGTTTCCTCTTATTTTGGATCATTTCATTTCCCAAAGGGTCTTAACGAAATTACAAAATCCATACTTTAATAAACTGTGAATTTCGTGTATATTTTTTTTATCGTTTACATATAAATAGAAGAGTCAATTTACAGTCCATGGAACTATCGTGTACCGTGGAGACTGATTTTACGATGATTTTACTGTATTTCGCAGACAAGCGTTGCGGAGCCGAACACTTACAATGTATTTAGGGTGTGGCTTTTATGTCGCGTAGTTTTACGGAAAGTATTCGTGATTTTATTGAAAAAGAGTGATCTGTATGCTTAGCACATGATTGGCATGTCAGCATGTCGCCGCGAGATAGATTTTCCATCTTTTACTAACTATGTGAATAAAAGAGGGATGGATAGACTATCTCGCGGCTACATACTGTCGCACTAATTCTGTGCTAAGCCTACAGCTCGACTAACAGAGGTAAAAGATGATGGCGATGGTGGCGAAGACGGCGCGCAGCGGCTTGAGGTCGAGCGCCCACAGCGAGGCCGTCAGCACCGCGCACATGATGGCCAGCATCACCGGCACGTACACGCACGAGTACCAGATCCACGCGTCGTAGAGCACCTCCTTGTCCTGTAACACACACACACACACACACACACATCACCGGCACGTACACGCACGAGTACCAGATCCACGCGTCGTAGAGCACTTCCTTGTCCTGTAACACACACACACACACACACATCACCGGCACGTACACGCACGAGTACCAGACCCACGCGTCGTATAGCACCTCCTTGTCCTGTAACACACACACACACACACATCACCGGCACGTACACGCACGAGTACCAGACCCACGCGTCGTATAGCACCTCCTTGTCCTGTAACACACACACACACACACACACACACACACACACACACACACACACACATCACGCTCTATGTACACATCAGGCGTTTAGAATGTGAATATTATTTATTTATTAAGGGTGGCCAAAACATAAGTGCATTCCCGCTGCCAGTGTGGTTTATTACGATGTACATTATTACGATACAAGTGCGAAAAAAAGGATGTTCGAAACGAGTGGAGATAAATTAAAGTACGACCAAAGAGAGTTAATCGACACGAGTTAATAATTTAGTTTTTCACGTCTCTCGTACGACGTTTTTTAGTACAGATGGTCCTCCGAAGTTTTGAAAAAATATCACCTTTCTACAATTTCCAAAACTCTCCTCGGGGATCTATTCTGAGCGCTGAAACCACACAGGCAACGGAAATGCACTTACGTTTTGCCACCTTGTATAGCACCCGGCAAAGTTTGCACGTCGATCTTTGAAAAGAAACAAATAGTAGGTATTGCATAAACGTCACATAAGTTGGAGAGGGACAACAGTCTATGAAGCCGAGTATCATTAGAAACATCCATGTGCACACTTTATCGCCGGGTACTGTATATATTTTTTACTTTTAATTAAAAATGTGTTAATTAATATTAATAGACTTTCTTTCACTTTTTATGTTTTGGATTGTTAAATGACATATTTGTAATACCTAGTCTAGTTAATAATTATTTAAATCACATACACCGAAGACCGAAGATCTACAGGTCTGACAGAAGTGATGGTGATCCGTGACCGCGATAACGGCCGTTAAACGGATCTCCATCATTTCTGTTCAGTAGCGTATTGTGATTAGTATACCCCGGTATCGGTGGTGCAAAATGGTAGCTGTCAAGTTCTTAGGGATGGGGTAAAAATATTTGTGATGTCGATAATTAAAGTTACATATCGATAATTTTTCTTTACCATAATAATAAGCTAAGACTTTATTTAAACGCACCTATTTATGATATAAACTAGGACTATATAATTACAAAATCAACAAAATATTTATCGCCATACTTTTTATTGAGGCAATTGTCGATGAACCTTCTGAAGTTTGGGTTTTCGAATTTGGTCCAAAGTATGTTACAACTGACGAAAAAATTAAGCAGATCTCGGTTACAGTTTAATTGGTTTTAATTTTTTTTCTTTTATTATGAGTGTTTTCATACAAGATTGAGTTGCAATGCAAGATATGCAAGATTACAAATATTGGAATGGAATATCCTTTATTAAATAATCAATATTAGTAGAACATACGTTGTTGATTTTCTCTTGATGGCAATTCGACTCCATGTGCTTTTTTATATTCCAACATCTGGAAATGATGTGTATTCTGCAAATTGTATATTAAATGTTTTTCATTCATTTTTGAAGTTCAGGGTGTTCACCAAGAAGTGACTCCACTTTCTATTGTATAAAATATTTTAGGCGAATAGACTCGTAAATACGGCTAAATAATCGAAGACATCGTTGTAAGATGACTTTGACTATATATTGTTTTTATTCAATGTTGTGCAACTCGAAACATAATAAATGTAATAGCGACCAGAGATTTGTATTGTAATAGTAATGATTTATATATTAAATATTAATTATTATCATAGATTCCAAAAAAGGGATACAAATAAATGGTCCTTGTACATAAAATAAATAATTGTACAAAAACTCGAGTATTTAATGTTAATTATTATCATAGATCCCGGAAAAAGGTATATAAATAAATGGTCCTTGTACAGTAGGGTTTAAAATTGTATGACCAGTTTATGAATGAATTCATTCATAAATTGTCCATGCAATCCTGAACGCCACTGTACATAATAAAAATAATTGTACAATCGAGTATCGATATCGACATCACAAAATGTGTTTACCTATCCCTAAGTAAGAACTTGACAGCTATCATTTTGCACCTCCGATACCGGGGTCTAGTGATTAGGAAGAAGTAGAAGAAAAAAATATTTGTATTTGTGTATGGCCAACCGAACAAATAACTGCCACAATTTATAAATAGATCATTCAAAGAAAAATAAATCTTTTTTCTAATCACAATCCGAAGACGATACGGAATGGGCCCGCGCGACGTGCCAGCCGCGTGCCCGCCGCGTGCCCCCCGTGCCCCCCGCGTGCCGGCCGCGTGCCGGCCGCGTGTCCGCCACGTTCCCGCCACGTACCGTGACGGCGCCGATGACCAGCCCGAGGCCCACGACGCTCCAGAAGGCGGTGAGGATGCCGAGCCGCCGGTACATCAGCAGGTGCGGGATGTGGAACAGCGAGTGCACCTGCATGTCGCGACACAATGTCACCACTCTACACTCTCATCCACTGCAAACCTTCAACGGGGTGATTTATTAGATTATACTGAATATCTTTTAAATGGGGCGAATCATTAAACTACTTTAGAGTCTTTGTCATACATTTTGACCGATCAATAACGATATTTTGTAAAAAAAAGCCAACATTTTTTTGGAGATTTCTGACCTTCATTAGTAAAAGTTGTTGAGTATAACCCAGTAAATCATCCCGTTCAAGGTTTTCAGTGGATGGTGTAACACATTGTATATATCGTTGTAAAACTACTTTTCCATTTTGTATTTAGGCTAAATTGAATAAAATATATATATTGGGAATCTTACTGATCTTTCATAAATCGGAGAGTCCCATGGTAAGCTCCATCAATGTTTGTGATATGGGTACTAAGCGAGGATATATATATTACGATATTATTCAAAAAAGTCGTTCGTTCATACAACAGAGTAAAAACAGTTCTTTGAAGCATTTGGAACGATAGGTTTTCATCGATAACTCTTAAACCTTTTAAACTAAAGGTAGGTACTAGGTACCTAATATTTTCTTGATAGTACGAGCATTGTTTAATAAATTTAATAAAATATTAGGACCTAGAGGTTAAATACAGGGCGATGAATCCAAATGGGTCAGCATGGAGGTTTTGGAAACCAATAACAGATAGCGAAAACTTGTCTTAGTAATTTTGACGTCGATTTTAGTAAAAAACGAACCCGTCCGTTCTTTGAAATACAACATTTCGCTATTATCCTTTGAATGTCGGTTGTGTAGCTCTTCAACTCTCACCACTCCAACTCTTCTTGTGGGCGCCGTGAGAGTCGACTAAGGCATTCAAGTGACGCTGGCCATTCGGTTATTGAAGATTGATGAAGGTGACGGGCAGCCGCGACATCATGATGTATACTATACTGCGACCGCCAACCGGTTCGTCCAGCGTGCAGCCTAATTTATACGGGCCTACCTATACGTCTAGCGGTAGACTGAGACAGTACTGTAATATGTAGTGGAGAGAGATGGGTACCACGCTGATGCAGCCCACGAAGATGGTGGCGCCGGGGCGGTCGAGCTGGAAGAACCAGAAGTGCCAGAGCTGCGTCCAGTCCGGCGCCGCCGTGGTCGGCGGAGGCGGCGGAGGCGGCGGCGCGGTGGTCGCCGCCGCCAGCATGCCTTGCTGTCCGCCCATCGCCCACACACACACACAACACGACAACTATCTAATACTATTCAATTTACGAATATCCAATTTGCATGTTATGAACAAATTTGCTCGAAATGAGTAATGGAAGTAACAAAAGCAAAATATAAATAATTTTTTTACGATATTCGCATTACAGTAGATTACAAATCCTCGACGCGTTTGTAATTAAGAATTAGCAGAATGTCAAATTATATTAAAAAGTGATGTAAATCTTGACATTTGTCTTCCGTCATTTTGTGAGATAAGAAAACAGTGAAAACAAAAAAGGTTTTAATGAACGACAACCACAGATAAAATATAGGGTAGATACGGTGTACTAAGACATAGTATACCTGAACAACTATAGTCACCCTTTACCATCTCAACACGTAATCCATAAGGAAAAAGAGACAAATAAGGTAGCTCTACTTGGTCGTCATTTCTATCTTGGCACCATTTTCTTGAACAATGCTTCCAAGCTGACTAGATAAAATGTCATTGCTATTAGCGTTGTCCAGACATTCTTCATCGTATGCAGTGCTTTTATCGACAATAATGATATTTTTTCCAAATTAGGTAGTCTCTGAGTAGGGAAAAACATGATTTCCTACTCAGAATCGGCTTTTTCGATCCTTAATATGTCATAATTTCTAAATTTACATTTTAGGATAAAAATAAAATCACACAACGAAATATTTCCTTTAATTAAAACGTCAAATTTCATTATTATAATATGTTTTAGTTAACCTATTATCACCTAAAGCATGACAATTTTCGTATAATAGCATGTAGTGCATGTATACGAATAAAATCTAAACTTAATTTACTTACCGATTGACATGACAATGGATGATTAACAAATATGGTGGGTATTGCGTCAGAATGTAATCTTTTATGCGCGTGCTCCTGCCTAAAACAACAGCTTAAAAAATGAGCGGAGCATTATCCTTCGCCCTTTCCATCCTTCTGATCTAGGTACCTTTCCTTACGGAAAATATAAATATATGGAGGTTCCCAGACTGCAATCGAAACAAAATATAGTAAGTAAATAAGACAAGCGCCTATATGTAGATACGCTCACAAGAATTAACCTGAAAAAGGAATTATTTGCATCTTTTCAGTTCGCTTAAAACGGCACCCGTGTTTTTGGATTTTTTAATCATTTTGTTTATTTGAAACCTTTTAATGAATCTGGAGATTCCTTAAAGTTGGATAGATTTTCAAAACCCGAATCCGCAGAGGACTGAAGCTCGAGGCGTTCCCATTCCGCTGACTTTGGGCGAAGCCGCAGGGCTCGCCGCGTGAGGGCCGGAACATTACCGGAACCAATGTAAATCTATGTTGATCGAGTCCGAAGGGCGAGCTTCAGGGTGGGAGGCCGAAAGCTGAGCTGCGTGAGACTCGAGTTTCCATGCAAACCTACCTTAATTCATACCAACTCCCCTGCACAAATGTTAAGGCCAAACCCGAACCTGATCTGACCAAAAGCCAACGCTGCCGTCATAAGCTAAAAGGCCGTCTTTTGACATTTTGGCGAAATTGACTTTTTGAGATATTCGTAATGTCCAGGTGAAGCCGCATCGACCTATCTGGTCCATTTTCTTCTAGAAGGCTTAGTTCTCGAGATAAATTCGTTAAAAAGGCCGTATACACATCAATTTTGCAAGAGTTCCTAATCTAAAAGGCGACTTTTGACCTATTCAAAGCTAAAAGAACGTATATGATAGCTATACATCTTTTTAACCTTTAACAAGAACTTAATATTAGTCACAGTGTCTAGCCTAAAAGAACGTATAAGACAAATACAAAGCAAGAAATACGTATAACCTTCAATACGTTCTTTTAGGATAGTATCGGTACCATAACATTGGATCTGACTCTAGTCTAAAACATCGTATAACGTTTTATTGGGATAAAAATATCGTATACGTAATTTTAGCTTAGCATCACTTTACTACTTTTCTTTCACGGCACTAATCTATAAATGCGTATTACTGTTATACGTTCTTTTTAGTCTGTACGGGGTTCCTAATTATTCGATGTATACATGTAAAATGGCCGTGACTGTCACAAACTACTTAATAAAGCCGTATATTAGAACTAGTCAATGAAGACGTAATTGGAGTGAGAAAGACAGATGCCCGAAATTTGTGAATTCCGAAGTACGCAGTAGGCATACAGGTTGTGACGGTCTCTACGAGAGCTGTGGCTTATCGCGCGCTAATAAGTCGACCGAATACCAAGGTATGAAAATATGATTTTCTCAAATATGACATGAAATATTAATAATATGTTCCTTGTAATACAATGATAATTATATTTTTTTAATATATTTATTTTCAAAACTACAATTTATGTACATAGATTAAATCTAACTAATCTACTTAACCTAACCTAATTATATTGATGTTAGGTTCTTTATAATATGCCGTATATTATGGCTGCGAAGTATGAAGTATAAGACGAGACAAAGAGAATAGGCTGTTAATGGATCTTAGGCAGGCCTAGGCCCGCAAAGTCCTGATTTTATAACTATGTATTCATGTGTCCTATTTTATTTATTAATTTTACCTGCTCTTGACTTAATATCCTCTTTTTGATATTATTTTTAAGAAGTCAAAGTCGAAGATTTTATCAAAGTTGAAGTTCAACTATTTAAAAAACTTTGGATCTCACCAACTTGGGACATCTTATTGTATTACAATAATTTCTGTGAGTAACTCTTAAATCCCAACACTTTATGAGAAATTTTACTTTTTTATACATATATTTAATTATTAACAAAGTTAATATATTAAAGAAATTTAAGCTATTTTTGATGCTAAATGAGAAATCTCATTATCTACTGTGACAAATGCTAACTTGATTGCCTTTGGTACTAATACCTAAATAGGTTTTTAGTTTAAGTAGGTATCTGTCTAAAACAAATACATGTTATCACCAATCCAAGGAATTTAATGTTCTTTTTTTAATATTCTACCCAAATAATTTACGTACCTATTCGAACCAAAGACAATTAAAGAAGCATTTATTGTGGGAGAGGGTAGAATTAACCCTAACAACAAACACGACATCCGCGTATTTAATCGTTTTATGGAGTGAAAACGCAAGAAAGCAGTGTTTAAGTCATTTTAATCTACGCAGTTTGGTTCGCGGAGCGCGCACCAGTGTTTTCATAGTGTAATCTGCCGATGTTGAACGGGAAATTACAAGTGGTCGACGAATGTCTGTGTTCCTACCGGCTTTATGCCTATGCTATACTCTTTTGCTTTGCGATATGGGAACGGAAGAAGCTGCAGGGCTGTGCAAAGTGTTCCGCTGAAGGTCGGTGATTTTGTGTTAAAATAGAGGATCTACAGTGATAGTTTCGATTATATTTGGGTCAATCACTTTTTTTATGTTGTTATTCTGTCACATCACCCAGGAGACAACAGTGTGATAGTTTGCTAGGAGAAAGTATCCTGCAAGCTCTACTATCATGATTAGTGGGTGACCCACCTTGGAAGGGCCCCATAACTATAAAAAAATTCAAAGTTTTATCAATTTTAATGCCATTTAACTGTGAATTTAAGGGTGACCCAGGAGAACGTAACCATGGCAACGAGGGACATAAAAAAAGTGATTGACCCATTTATTTTATCACTAATATATCCTCCGTGTGCTGCCATCTGGGATTTAATAGCGGAACTAGTTCCGCATCGAGACTACTACTGCACTACTACTTGTGCGCAGATACACGTAGCGGGGCGCCACCTGGTTTGTGAAGAGAGAACTGTCGTGCCGGTGTGTCTTGTCGAGTTCGGATCGGCTGCCTTTTGTTTTCATATCGTAAACAGAGCACCTGTTATGGCATCCTTCCGGAAGAGGGCGCCAACATCTTGAATGACTCAATGGTGGCTAATATTGTGGAATTAGCTTTTAGTTCGGTAAATAGTAATTGAGCACTTAATTTATTATTGCAAGGAAAATTGAAAAAAAAAAAACTATTTCTTTGTTATAATTTTCACTATCATATCCTAGGTACAATTGCATGTTAATTTTAAATACTTCTTACTGAATGTTACGAACTTAACTAAGTTATCTTTTACGTGTATGTTGGAGTGCAATTATAAAATTCCATAGTAGAGTTAATATTTTATTTAAATGAATAACAATAGTGTATATGTAATTTCACATTGAATGCAAAATTATTTATTTTACATTTTTATTTATTAACATTGAATTGAATTTTGTTATTTCTACAAATTTTAATGTAATCTTTATTTGGTACCTAATTTATTGACATTGAATTTGAAGTTGTGATTTTAATGTTTAATTGAATTTATTTTTGACTTAAGCACATTTTAATCTCATATCTTTTGCTGCAATCCTGTGACTAGGTAGCTTTTATCTTTTTAGAATATTTAGGTAGCTTGGGTTTTAATTTTTTTTGTATTATTCTCAAATAGACTTTTGTTTTTTTTTTTATATAGGTATATTTTTTATTTTATTTATGTTTAGTGAAAGTTTATTAATTTTATTTGTCTTTGATTTTGTTTCGTGCTATCTACCAAATATTTGACACTGTTATACTTTTTTCAGTGTTTTATCTAGTGGTTATTTGTGTGTCTACTTCTGGTTTCTGTATCTTTATTGGATGCAGGATTGTACTTATGGTATGGGATTATATTTTATATTTTAGCATATTTGTATTACACTACCAATGAAATGTTTATAGTTTTAATTATTTTAATGATTGTTTTGTTAATTTGACCACATTATTTTATATCAAGTTGACTTGTTTTATTTGATCATGAGTTCCCAGTCTGAGTCGACGTGCCCTTATTGTGATAACTCGTCGCGAGTATGCACATCGCGGGGTCTTAAATCGCATATTACGCGAATGCATAAAGATATACCCCAACCTTCCATGTCGCAGCCCACCCGCAGGTGTGGCGCCGGGGGATCGGTCGATGTTCGGGGTCCGGTATCGGATACGCAGCCGAGTATTTGTTCGCTGGACGATCTTGGTCGACTTGGGGGGGACTGTGAAAGTTCTTCGGCATATTCCGAGAGAAGCTAGGAGTATGGCAGCTGGTAAATTGAGCG
Source organism: Thaumatotibia leucotreta (assembly GCA_025490895.1). NCBI lineage: Eukaryota > Metazoa > Arthropoda > Insecta > Lepidoptera > Tortricidae > Thaumatotibia > Thaumatotibia leucotreta. The sequence goes on along the minus strand of JALPQI010002783.1, from coordinate 19,432 downwards.
ACATCATCGAGAGGTGTATCACGGTCAATGGGGTGGACGAGTGGAGCTCGCTGCTGTCCTTTTCTTATAGGGCTTTGAGAACTCCTATGTCGACCGGTTCGGGTTCTCTTACGTCGAAAGTTAAGGAGAACATTGATGCCTTTGCGTGCGTACCTGGAGATGATGGTCTGGGGGCCCCTCGTTTATCGTCGCTCTCTAAAACGATAGAAGCCAAGGTTTACGAGGGTGATTTAATGGGGGCAGTCCGGTTGCTCATGAGCGAGGACACAATCGCTCCATCTGGGCCGGATACTCTTACGGCCTTGCGCTCAAAGCATCCGGATCCATCACGTCCTCTCTGTTTCCCATCGGGGCCTGAGCCGAGCATCGCAGCTGTAACGGTGGAACTGGACGATGTATCGCAAGCGGTTAGCTCCTTTCATAGTGGGTCTGCTGCGGGGCTAGATGGAATTCGACCTGATCACTTGAAGGAGCTGACTTCTAATGCGGCGGGGGACAGCGGCGTGCGCCTGATGGGGGCATTAACTAAGCTGTGTAATTTTTTGCTCTGTGGGAAATTGAATGCCCAGGTGTGCCCTTACTTGTATGGCGCCACGCTCTGTGCCCTGAGAAAGAAGGAAGGAGGGGTACGTCCAATTGCTGTTGGGAGTGTGTTTCGTCGCCTCGTGGCCAAGCTCGGGGTTCGGGCTGTGCGCGAGGATATGGCATCATATCTTCAGCCCCATCAGCTGGGATTTGGGACGCGTTTGGGCTGTGAGGCGGCAATTCATGCAGTGCGGACATTTGTGTTGGATCCGGGGAACGCCGAGTATGTAATTTTGAAACTGGACCTGAAGAATGCCTTTAACACGTTGGAAAGAGACGTTCTGCTAAGTGAAGTTTTGGAGAGTATCCCTTCACTATACCCTTTCCTCTATCAAGTTTACAATAGGCCGTCCAATCTTTTCCATGGCTCTGACCTCATTCTTTCCCAGGTTGGTGCTCAACAGGGGGACCCTCTTGGCCCACTCACCTTCAGCCTCGCTATTCAGAGAATCATCACAGAGCTTAAATCACCTCTCAATATATGGTATCTTGATGATGGTACCATTGGAGGTAAAGTTGAGGAGGTGGAGCAAGACTTGCTCGTCCTTCTACCGAAGCTGAAGTCGTTAGGTCTGGAGGTGAATGCGGCCAAATGTGAGTTTTTCTCCTGTAGCCAGGAGTCGCGTGCCGCCTTTCCTTCTCTGTCTTCTTGGCTCCCGGGTCTTAGAGAGCTGGACGCCAATTCTTTTTGTTTACTGGGGGCACCCATTTATCCTTCAGCTGTTCCTGAGGCTCTTCGGACTCGCAGGGATCTCCTTTTACTAGCTGGTGAACGTCTCAGGAGCGTTAATTCTCATGTGGCTTTGGCTTTGATGCAGAGGTGTTTCGCAGTGCCAAAGGTGGTGTACTTACTGCGTACTGCTCCGGTTTGGTTGTTCCCGGATTGTATTGACTCTTTCGACGCCGCTATTAAGTCTTCTGTAGAGTCCATTGTAAATGTGGCTTTGGACATTAATCAATGGACGCAAGCTTCATTACCAGTCCGGCATGGCGGCGTCGGGGTGAGGCGGGTGAGGGATGTCAGTTTGCCGGCTTTCTTGGCGTCAGCGCACGGGGTGGCTCCTTTAGTTGCTGATATTTTGTCTATAAATGGCGACGGAGTCAGCATACCGTATGTGGCTGATGCCATGGGGGCATGGGCGTCCCTTAATCCGGGAGCTACTGTACCGGAGAACCCCAGGCTACAGCGCGCATGGGACGACGTGACGTGCAAGGCCACTCTCGACCGGCTTGTAGAGAGTTCTAGTGGCGTAGATCGTGCTAGATTGTTGGCAGTATCGCGGCCTGAAGCTGGGGCGTGGTTACACGCGCTACCTTCGCCTCAGTTAGGAACATTGCTCGATGGTGACTCCCTACGTGTGTCCGTTGCGCTACGCCTGGGCTGCGATGTATGTGAACCACATGTATGCATCTGCGGTTCCATGGTGGGTGCTGACGGGCACCACGCCTTGAGTTGCCGTCGTTGTTCCGGGAGGCACCCGCGTCACCACGCCCTTAATGATATCATCCATAGGGCTCTCAGGTCGGCTGGCGTTCCATCTGTGCTCGAACCACAGGGTCTTAGCCGGTCGGACGGCAAGCGGCCCGATGGTCTGACGTTGGTGCCATGGAAGAGGGGGCGGTGTTTGGTGTGGGACGCTACATGTGTCAGCACTTTCGCGGCCTCCCACCTCAGTCGCACTACGCGCGCAGCTGGAGCGGCAGCCGAATTTCAGGCGGAGGTGAAGCGCCGGAAGTATGCTCCCTTAGAGCCGGGGTACATTTTCGTCCCTATGGCAGTGGAAACGGCGGGCTGTTGGGGGGCGGAGGCTAAGGCGTTTTTACGCGAAATTGGACGTCGACTCAGGCAGAAAGGGGAAGACCCTCGCTCCGAGTCGTTTCTGGTGCAAAAGCTCTCTATTGTTATACAACGCGGCAACGAGGGGTAGGGGGAAACGATTAAAATGTATTTTTATTTTTTATTTAATTGTGTGTTTTCGTGTAGAACCTATGTAACATCTTGAAAAATAAATTTAGTGTATTTCAACAAATAAATAAATTTATTGTAATAATGTTTAAACTTGAGAATAACACAAACGAGATTCCTTATTTAGTAAATATTAAAAAAAAAAAACTTTAAATTCTTACGAGTAGCACAAGTTACTATAATTATTAAAAAAAGAAACGATTTTAAATAAAATTATTAATTCAAAAGATAAGTGAAATAAAACTATGAAAACGGATAAACTCGCGTATATTAACTAATTTTAACTTCATTCCGACGTTTCGAACACTTTTCAGGGTTCGTGGTCTGCGATTCAAAAGATAAGTCTGAGAACAATTATTATATTTGTTTTGTACAACTTTTTTTGTCCCTGATTAAAAATGTGTCTTCGTAATCTACTTGGCAGTGATGCTGCTTACGAAGCTAAAGGTTCCGAGTTGAAATGCCGGTGAGGGGATTATTTGTGTATTTATTTATCACAAATATTTATTTCATGGTTGGATGAATGTAATACTTAAAGACATGTGTCTTTATGAATTACATTCATATTTGCTTTAATCTTTATGTATCTACTATTTAGTATAATGTCGCACTTCACAATTCTTATTGTGGGACTATGTCGATTTATGTAAGTTTTCCCACGATATTTGTTTATTATTTATTTAAGATATTTAATAAAAATATGTTACTTCATAACCGTACTTTATTCGTTTAACAGCTAAAACGAATCTATAAAGCAGTATATTACATGCCATTGGTATTTATACGTACTTTAAGATTAGCACACGATACGAAAATTTAAAATAAGTATTAATCTTTCTTAAATACTAACTAAAAAGAACGTATAAGTGCTATATGACATTTTAACTTAAGACTTTTGATAAAAAAGTACATTTTTGCTAAGCTAAAAAGCAGTATGTGATTTTATACGGCTTTTTTCATTAGTAACCATACGTTTATAAAGAAATCCTAAGTTAGAATGCCGTATGACGTGTTTTTACTGCCTTTTAGGTTAGTACGACCTACAGATTTTTAAGCGTAAGACTAAGCTAAAAGTGTTTTTGTTAAATAAAAAAAAAACTAACATAATAAAGTACATACGAAAATCGTTTTTTGTACGTACATATATGTAGCTTCCATATACAAAAGAAAAAAGTGGAAAAAGTTGTTTCATTTCGTAGAAATTACAAAAACAGGGTTTTTTGCGATTATCTCGAAAGTAACTTTTGTCAAAAGACGGCCTTTTAGCTTATGACGGCAGAACGGCAGAACGGTCAAATCTTGCCCCTCCCTTTAGTGTTCCTCTCCAGCCGCACCACATCGTCTGACTAAGCTCGTTTTCTTGTGGCGTTGTTGTACCTATCATGTACCTTTACTAATTAGATATAACGTGTACCTGTAAATGTCGACTATACGCGACGTATAACGTGAGAAAATAAGTCGACCTGAGTTTCTTACTGGTTCTTCTCAGGAACGGCGTAGGGTTTGAACCAGTAGTAGATTTTTTTTCTCTCATGTCAGACGATTCGAAAGTGCTTATTAATAAGCTTACTTGAATAAAGAATAGTTTTGACTTTGACTTTGTACCTACGTTACGTAGTTTGCGAGATATGAGACATTTAATGTAGGCCGGCTTTTTCCATCCAAAATAAGAGCCTTATACAATTATTGTGAAGACATTTCAAGATTTAAATTGTATGTGTATGTTACGACACGTATAGCAGTTTTATTTGGCTCAATTGCTGTTGTGATTGTATTTTTAGGGACATTCCTTTGATATGCGAATCATATCTCGAAATCCCCGATATTAGTGAGTACGTCATTTTTATACAGTGTGTGGCCCTTAACACGGGAGAAAAATGAAATGAGTGACTCCTTAGACTATCGGCAATAATCCTGTAAAGGTCTTAGTGTTTCAAAGTGGTTAAGTTCGGAGATATTGTCATTCAAAGCTATGGACCTTTAGTACTGGATCTTGGCATCACGATGTCGTAGCTTGTCAGTCGCAATACATCTTGATAGTATACCAGGTACGAAGTCATAACAATAAATTTGTTTTTATTTTTACACTAATTTGCTAAGGTTTAAAAAAAAATTGTACAGATTTCAATGATTTAAAAATAATAAGTTATTGATAACTTTTAATTCAAGTAAATTAATCCATATTAATGAAAAATACATGAACAAAAAATTACAAAAAAAATTTTTTTTTTTTTTTAATTACAATATGTGGTAATGATTGTTGATCAGCTTATTAATGCACCGTTTAAATTTTCACCCCGGTTGTAGGCCACACACTGTATTGTATTCTGGCCATTCTCCGCAACGCTAGCCCAATATTATCAAACCGCGATTAGAATGGGATTCAAAAGTACTGTTGACACAACACAACAGTGTATCAGTCAATCTAAGATATATTCATATCTATTTTCATATATTCATAGTTTAAGTGCGGAGACTTACAGACACTAGATTAATTAAATAAATATACAAGATTAATTAATCACGCAATATATCTATAAACAACTCTTTTCTTGGTAAATGTTGTGACATTTTTTGTGTCCACAGTACTTTCGAATCCCCTTCTGATTCCGGTTTGGTAATACTTGTTGGGAACTTCTCATACATCCTTGAATTTCTTCGCATATGTATGCAGGTCCCTCACAATGTTTTATGCAGTTTTATTTGCCTTTAAAAATAACATAATGTCTTCTTTCAAAATATCCTCTGTAGAATATTTAAGGTATATTGATTTAAACTTTCACGATTATCACTCATATTTTAAAGACAAACGGGTCTTAATCGCGTAAACTTTATAATGAAAACACTAATGTGATTGCTAACAAACTGACAAGACTGTTTATTTGTTGACATATGAATAGAACATCACATTATTCCATTATTCCATATTTAAAAAACTGTTGTAGATGGCGCTGCTAGATATGAATAAACAACACCCCCACTAAATCTTAGCATAGCCATCAGCAATAAAAAAACAGCCAAATGAACTAAACATACTACTTAGGCACAACACCTAACTTGTCAACAAATCTAAAGTGCTTGACACATCCCAGACTTTTAGTCAATACATCAGCTGGCATGTCAGCTGTTGCCAAGTACTTTGTTTCAACTACACCTTTGCTAACAATATCTCTACAAAAGTGATAACGTATGTCAACATGTTTTGACCAGTTATGAAAAACTGGGTTTGCTAACAACTTTAAAGCACTGTGGTTGTCATTATAAATAGTTATTAATGACAGCTTATTAGTAATTTCGTGGCACAGCGTTCTTAAATACATAGCTTCTTTAATACATTCAGACATCCCAATGTATTCAGATTCACAGCTAGATAAAGACACGCTGTTCTGCTTTTTACTGCACCATGAAACTACACACCCAGATAACTTAAAACAAAATCCTGTATAGGACCTCCTATCCAGAACGTTACTGCCCCAGTCAGCATCAACAAATCCTGTGAGCTCTGATTCAGGTTCACTACTATACCTGAGGCAATAGTGTTTTGTTTTCTTTAGGTAACGTAGAACACGTTTGGCGTGAGCCCAGTGCTCTCTACCATGACAGTTGTTAAACTGGCTTAGGTACCCTACACTAAAAGCAATGTCAGGTCGCGTTAAAACTGCTAGGTACATGAGGCTACCGATAAGCTGTTGATAAGGTAATTCAGTATCACAAGACTCACCTCTTTCTAAATTCAACCTCTCCTCCATGAGTCTTAAAGTTGTATGCCTTACCACCGGCGCGAAAGTTTCCTCATAGTCCACTCCATACTTCTGAGTATAGCCCTTGGCTACTAACCTGGCTCGAAACCGCACATTGTCTTCACTATCGTACTTCTTCTTAAGTACCCACTTACATTTCACGACACTAGAGTTTTTTGGAGCAGTGACAAGTTCCCAGGCCTCATTATCTTCAAAACTTTTCAATTCTTCTGCCATAGCTTGTCTCCATTGCTCTTTCTCAGGTCCACGTAAAGCCTCTGATAGTGATAGACCACTGGCATCATCCATCTTGTCCACATCTGAGCACAGATTTGTAATGCCATACCTCTCAGGCGCTTTTCTCTGGTCGGCTGTTCTCAGGACGGGTCCAGTCCTCTCAGGAGTAGAAACATCCTCAGTCCCTGAAACATTTTCTGTTGTGGTGTTTGCATCCTCATACTCACTTGGATAGTATGACTCATCAAATGAATCTATCAAAGTTCCGGTATCTGTACTTTCTGTACTCTCATCCCCCACTGAACTTTGACATCCTACTTCCACCTTTTGTATCTGATCCACTTTCTGTGTCTAATCTTGAGTAAGTTCAATCTGGCAATAAGTTTCTTTCTTTTTCTCTATGATGATGACATCTCTGGCTGTGAAAAAAGTTCTCTTTTCGGGATCATACAATCTGTATCCTTTTACACCTTCTGGGTATCCCATCAAGATAGCTTCTTTCGACTTTTTCTGCCATTTCAATCTTCTTTCTTTGGGAATATGGACCATGACAGTACTGCCAAAAATTCGTAGATGACTTAGGTCTGGCTTTGTCCCTGTCCATATTTCAAAAGGAGTTTTATTATTCAAATCTGAAGCTATTATTCTGTTCCTGAGATAAACTGCACAACTACACGCTTCCGCCCAGAACTCTGTGGGAAGCTCAGCATCAAATAATAGGCATCTAGCTTTCTCACAGACATTGCGATTCTGCCGCTCACATAATCCGTTCTGCTCAGGCGTATAAGGGTTGGTTCTCTGGTGCAGTATTCCATGTAACTTCAGGAACTCGGTGAACTTCTTACTGCAAAATTCAAGAGCATTATCACTTCTTAAAATCTTGATTTTCTTACTAAGTTTTTTTTCGACTTTAGCTTTAAACTCTTTGAAACAATCAAAAGCTTGACTTTTTTCTTTCAAAAAATATATGAATACCATACGACTGTAGTCGTCTACAAATAGCAGGTAATATCTCGATCCTCCAATGGATGCGACTTCCATTGGACCAGCTATGTCTATGTGAATGACGTTAAGTAAGGAATCACTTCTGTTGCAATTATTTGGAAAAGGTAGTCTGCATTGTTTGCCCTCACAACATACCTTGCATTTACTGATGTCTATCCTGTCGCCAATGCTAAAACCCTCTACTGCATCTTTCATTTTCGCCATGTACGAACCATTAACGTGTCCCAGACGACGATGCCAGGTTTCCGCAGACACTGCCATTGCAACACTAGTCGTATTTTCAGGCATATTCAATTTGTAAACGCCGTTCATCAAAGTAGCCGTAGCAACCAGCAATCCACTCTTATTGTAAATCTTACAATCCTTTTCAGTGAAGTCTACTTTATTTCCTTTCTTTATCAGTTGGCTTACCGATAAAAGGTTTGTTGTTAAAGTCGGTACGCATAGAACATTTTCAACAGTTATGTCGAACTCACTGTCGGGAGTCACAGTCGCAATCTGTAAGCTACCGGCGCACAACACTGGAACACATTCCTTGTTGGCTACAACAATCTCACGAATAGCCGGCTTGTATGATGCATTCTTAACCCAACTTTCATTAGCGGTTAAATGAATACTGCATCCACTGTCAATATAAAAGTCATTTTTCTTAAATTCACCGCTTAAAAACACGGCACTGAATGCATGCGACTGTTTTCGCGTACTATTTTTCACAAACATCGAGTTATTTTCAGAATTCGGGCATTGATTTCGATAATGGCCGGTCTGTTTACATCGAAAACATTTAATTTTCACTTTTGACGTTGACACGCTTGACATTTCGCCGCCATCCTGTTTACCACAGACAATTCGAGATTTATTTTTCTTATTGTGTTGGTAACTTGACGCACTCGCGAATGCACTATCAATCTCATTCCCATTCCCGTTCAAATTTGAATTTTTGTCATCCATGTCCAAAAGTTTCGTTTTGATGGCGTCTGTCGTGATAGAAATTCCGGAATGCTCTATTGCCATGATCATTGGGGAATATTTTTCGGGCAAACCTGCTAATAAAAGCGAGCCAATCCATTCATCACTGATATTGAAACCCGTACCACTTAATTTTTGACCATTTTCTACCATCTTTGTTACGTAATCTGTCATTGATTTGGAATTTTCCAGCCGAATAGAAATTAAATTTCGCAACAACGTAATTCTCCTGGTAAAACCAGAGTCATCAAATAAGTTTTTAAGTTTATCCCACAATTCATATGTATTTTTCACGCCTTTCACATGGACGTAAATGGAAGGTTCGATTGTCAAAATCAATTTCGCTCTGGCTCTCTCATCTTCTGCAGCTTCTGAACTGGTAGCAGCCGTGTCTGGCTTACGAGTAATGAATTTTCGCGTCCCCTCCAGTATCAGAAAATTCTCTGCAGCGAATACCCATTCGCTATAGTTCTCTCGGCCTCTGAGCTTGGGTACATTGGTCACATAACTTGGTGACGACATCTTCGGTTCGGAATTATGTCACAGATCACTGATTTTACACATAACACTACATGCAAACTAATAGTAATCTAATTCTGGACTACCCCACATTATTTTCATTTGAAAAACCCCATAACCTATAATGAAAACACTAATGTGGTTGCTAACCGAAGACAAGACTGTTTATTTGTTGACATATGAATAGAACATCACATTATTCCATTATTCCATATTTAAAAAACTGTTGTAGATGGCGCTGCTAGATATGAATAAACAACAAACTTACGTTTAATTATATCCTGACGTTTCGGGCATGACGTTACACCCGTGGTCGCAGGCAGTCTGACCCGTGACTGAATCAAGACCCGTTTGTCTTTAAAATATTTAAGGTACTTTCCCTTCATGTCACATAGTCATGGGCCCTGTATGTAGATTATATATATAAAGATGTTACAGTGGCGGTATGTAAGTCATATATAGGCACTGGCCCCAATTTCACCACATTGACAAGTGCTACAATTGTAAATTTACTGTTTCTCCAATCGGGGGCGTCTATAGGCTACAGTTACCGCTTACCATCGGAAGGGCCGTGCGTTTGTTTGCCACCAACATAAAATGTCGTGCAGGAACTTTAATAAATCAGCAATAAATAACTACTTTTTTGCGAAGCTAAATTACAATTGTCATAAAAAACACGACAATTGTAGCGAAATTCCGACATATGCCGAACCACATGTCAAGATTTAATGAAAATTGTACTAAGCCTCGCGACAATTGTCACGGGTTTCGGAAAATAAACAGTAGTTTATTAACGATATAATAACGTTATTTGTAATAATTTTATGTTGGTTGCAAACAAGCACATGGACCGTCTGATAATAAGCGGTAACCGTAGCCTGCGGAGGCCTATGAAGTCAGTAACAGTGAAATTTTACAATTGTCACACTTGTAATTATGGTGAAATAGGCCACTGGTCTCACCGCGAGCTACTAAACTACGGACTATCGGCTATAAATAAACACGAACAAAAGATACGCACTCCCGTGTAAATAAAAGAGACACGGCGATACTTGCCCAGCGGTGATAGCTCTTTTGTTCGTGTTTAAATTTTCATACCATATTGTTTGAATAAAATTGATATTTATAGGGTGTCCCAAAAATAACGCAAGATTTAAATGTAATGAAATGAAAATGGGACGAGCCGCTAAATGTTTAACTTCGCTAAAGACCACTGACTTAACATGGCCTCATATAAAACAAACATTGCTCGCTAAGTTTAACCGTCCGATGCTCATGCAAGATTATTTTGATGATATCTTAAAATTCCAAATAGCCACGAAGGAAACTGCATCAGAAGCAGCTGCACGACTGTGGAATCTTATTGAGCGAATCCCTAAAGTGGAAATGAATGAAGAAGTCGTGGCAGGATTTGCAATATCGGTCCTGTCTCAGAAGGATCCGTTAATCCGGAGAGAACTGAACTCTCACGTACCTTCAACAAGAGCTCAGCTTTGTAGAATTCTCGGCGGAATATCGTTGAAGAGGCGTAATGAGGACAACGAATCCAACGAGACAGAATCTAAAAGACCTCGTTTAACTAGCACGTCAGACGCGCGTTTTTGTGGCAATCGCGGACATAAAATGGAAGATTGCCGAAAGCGTCGCGAGTCCATGAAACCGAGAGCAATCATAAATCTACCGGATAAAGAAAAAGAGAAGATCTGCTACACCTGCGGGAAACCGGGACACTTCAGCAACTACTGCCCCGACGGAACGAAGAAACCAACGAGCGAGTCGGTCACACACAAGGATGTCCACATCTGCGAGCGGCGGTCAGCTAGAGGTACCCTGTCGACATCGTCTGGTGAGCCCATTACGTTCCTTTTTGACAGCGGTTCTGCCTGCTCCTTAATTAAACAGGGGTCTGCTCATAAAATAACGGGTACGAAGCACAATGATCCTGTATGCCTTGTGGGGTTAGGAGGGAATAATAATGTTAACTGTATTGAACAAATCATGAGCACAGTGGTAATACAAGGTATTTCTCTGTGTCTTCTTTTCCACGTAGTGTCAGACAATGCTATTTCGGAAGAAATAATGATAGGTAGGGACGTACTCGAGCTCGGTGTCCGTGTCCAAGTCGACAGTGATAGCGTTCAGTTCTCTATTCGTAATGAAATAAATCTAGTTGATGCCGCACGGGCGTTTGACTTAGGTGAGGTCGACACAGATCTAGTAGGCGCGGAAAAAGAAGCGTTACTACACATCTTGAAAAAGTATAGAGATTACTTCATAGAGGGTATCCCGACTCGACGCGTTACAACAGGCAGTTTAAAAATTGATCCCATAGATCCACATAAAACTGTCCAACGCCGACCGTATAGACTATCTATCGCAGAAAAAGATGTAGTCAAAGGCAAAGTAGAAGAATTGCTAAACGCGGGTGTCATCCGCGAAAGCTCCTCCCCCTTTGCTAGTCCCATCCTGTTGGTGAAAAAGAAGGATGGATCCGACAGGATGTGCGTCGATTACAGGGAGCTTAACGGAAACACGCGACCTGAACATTACCCTCTGCCGCGTATTGACGAACAAATAGACCTTCTAACCGACGCCAATTACTTTTCTTCTCTAGACATGGCATCCGGCTATCACCAGATACTTGTAGAACCAGACTCGATTGAGCGGACGGCCTTCGTGACCCCGGACGGTCAGTACGAGTATTTGGCGATGCCATTCGGTCTACGAAACGCAGCGTCGATTTATCAGCGTTGCATTAACAAAGCCTTAAAATCGCTTAAAGATACAGTAGCCCTGGCATATATGGACGATGTCCTTTGTTTTTCATCAGATGTTACCGAAGGGTTACGCCGGTTAGATGCTGTTTTGGCGGCTCTGTCTGAAGCTGGCTTTTCTTTTAACATTCGCAAGTGCAAATTTATGAAGACCGAAGTTAACTATCTGGGATACGCAATTAAAGCAGGCGAAGTAAGGCCTAACCCGCGAAAAATACAAGCACTCATTGATGCACCAGCTCCAGCCACAGCCACCCAGGTGCGGCAATTTTTAGGATTAGCATCTTATTTCAGAAGATTCATTCCCGGATTTGCTACCCTCGCCGGTCCCCTCTATCCACTGACCAAGTTAAAAGGGCCCATTACCTGGACTGATCAGCATAAAGAGGTTCATAGCAAATTCATAAAGATATTGACGTCGGAGCCTGTCTTAACAATTTTTAATCCCGATATCCCAATTGAACTACATACAGACGCAAGCTCAGAAGGTTACGGGGGTATCTTAATTCAAAGGGAAAACAATGTGCCGCATGTAGTTGCTTACTTCAGTCGCCGCACCACCGAAGTGGAGTCCAGGTACCACTCCTATGAACTGGAAACCTTGGCGGTGGTGCGCGCTGTGGAAAACTTCCGGCATTATCTTTACGGTCAGCATTTTACGGTCTTTACTGACTGCAATTCGTTAAAAGCCTCCAAAGCTAAAGTAGATTTAACCCCACGAGTTCACCGGTGGTGGGCGTATCTGCAAGCATACGACTTCGATATCGTATATAAAGAAGGTCGCAATATGGGACATGCCGACTACTTGTCCCGGAACCCCCTCCCCACAGTAAAATCTACTATTAATGGCAATAATGAACCTGAGAGGACTACAAGCTCTCGCTGCAAAGTAGTCAACTTCGTAGAGCTCCATGATAGTTGGCTTCAAGTAGAACAGAAACGAGACTCCGAGATTCAGGACCTAATAAGTAAGCATACGGACAACCAACTTCCTGAAAGTATTGCCCACACATACGACGTACGCGAGGGAATACTTTACAGGAAGGTGGAGCGTAATAAGACGAGCTCTTGGTTACCGATTGTCCCTCGATCCCTTATTTGGACCCTCATAAACCATGTTCACAGCGAAATCAAACATTTAGGTGCCGATAAAACTCTCGATAAAATTTATGAGCAATACTGGTTTCCGCAAATGGCAAAGAATGTCCGCAAGTTTGTCGATTCGTGTATTGTATGTAAGGCTTCCAAAGGACCGTCGGGAGCCCAGCAAGTAAGAATGCATCCCATTCCCAAGATTTCCGTTCCCTGGCATACTATACACATCGATCTCACGGGTAAACTTAGTGGCAAAAGTGACCGAAAAGAATATGCATCGGTTATTATAGACGGGTTCACTAAATATGTCTTACTCGAATACACTCAATCTCTTGATGCGGCATGTGCTGTTCGAGCCTTACAGAAAGCAGTCTCATTATTTGGAGCACCAAAAAGAGTCATAGCTGATCAGGGACGGTGCTACATTAGTTCGATTTTTAAGGAATTTTGCAACGAGAATAACATAGAACTACACCTGATAGCGACTGGCTCTTCTCGGGCCAACGGGCAAGTTGAGCGCGTCATGCGCACCCTGAAAAGTCTCCTCACTATTGTAGAGAATGATTCCAATAAGGTTTGGCGTGAGGAGCTTGACAATGTCCAACTAGCGTTAAATAGCACGCGATCGAGAGTTACAGGATTTACCCCAACTGAACTCATGTTTGGCATAACAGCTCAATCTCTAGGTCTGTCTAAAACATGTCCCAATGTAAAGCCTCCTCAACGCGCAAACTTGGAGGAAGTCCGAAATGAAGCAGCAAGTAGAATCCAAAAAGCAGCCGTAGCTGATGCTGATCGTTTCAATCGCGGCAGGGCTCGAGTTAAAGCATTTACAAAGGGAGAATACGTCTTCATAAAATGTAGTGAGCGAAACCAAACTAAATTATCCAGAAAATTTCGCGGGCCTTTCGTAATCATTAAAGTCCTTGATAACGACAGGTATGAGCTGAAAGCTGTTACTGGTGGTAATCGCATCTATAAATATTCGCACGAAAATTTACGCTTAGTTCCTAAGGGTTTTGAGGGGTTAATTGAGGTAGCTACTAGCTTAGCAGATACTGAGGAGGCCGAGACGGCGGTTAATGAGGAACAGGTGGACCATGACGATAGCGATAGTGATACACTCTCGGTATCGAGTGACCATACCATGACCGCCGGCTCAGACACCCTCTCTGGTTCGGATGATGAAGAAAGATTTGTCATCTCGGAAAAGGAGGGGAATTCAAATGAAAGTGAGTCTAACTGAAGAGAATACTTTTATTAGGAATCTTTTACATCATATGTAGTCAGTATTACCTCCAGCTCTTCACCGGCAGAAGAGGCCTAGGGCGCCTGTGCCATCATTTTGTGGGTATGTGAGAGTGCTAAACAAATTGTAAGCTAACGTTGGTAACAGCCGGTCGAAGAGGCCCTATACGCCTGGTCCGCGCCTTGGGTGAGCTGGTTGAAGGGGCTACGAACGCCCGGTCCACGCTCTATTACGATGCACGATTGTGGTGGCTAGTCGAAGAGGCCTAGTACGCCTGGTCTACGCCGCGGGTGATGGTAGGCTGTCCGGAAGGGCCTAGGACGCCCGGTTCACGCCATAGGTACAATGATGTGTGTTGGTCGAAAGGGCCACGGCATGCCCGGGCCATGTACGGAGAGGTAGGCTAGACGAAAGGGCCCTGCACGCCCGGTCTACGCCACAGAGTAAATCAGGAGAGATTGGCTACTAGTTGTCACGGAAGTTACGCTCCTCGCATAAGTCAGGAGTGGTCGAGCGAATAAACAATAAAATCTGTGTCGTTCCTTTCAGATGCTCCACGCGGCGGTGACTGATCTTTCGCACGAGGGCGTGCGACTGTCAGGGTTGGCCGTGACGGCGCATCGATAAATAATTGATTGAGATTTTTAAATGGACTGTCAATTGACGTAACACCGAGCACTGGGGTGGCGGCCATGTTGATTAGACTGACAGTTGTCAATGGACGGTCGCCATATTGCGCTCGCGCCTCACGTGTTGCGGTGGAACGTTTTATTAATTGCAATCGATAATAATCAGTGCTAATCCTTCGTAATTATAGTGAAATTAATGTGTGATTGAATTACATCTGGGGGCACGGCAGTGCCCCCGCCAAGTCGAGCAAAAAAAGGCGCGGCCGTACCATCCTTTTCTCGAAGCCGTTCAGGCGATTTTCAACCGTCTGTAATTTCGCGCTGGTTACAGCTAGAACTCTGAATTTTCTGCGAGGTGTATGTCATAACATGAGTTACATAATAATCTTGTTTGATTTCAATAATAACTTGCAGTTTAAAAATTACCGCATGTCAAAGTTCCTTAGTTTTGTCACTCACTGACTCACCGATCATCAATAATCTAAGGTATTTCTAGATAGCCTAGGAGCTCAAAATTTTAAACATAAGTAGTTTATAGCCTACCTATTACATAAAAAATCTGAAAATTGGAAATTTCTGCCAGATTTTAAAGTTATGCAAACTACTCAAATAAGTTTGTAATCCCATACAAACACATGCTAATACAAAATTAATTATGCGGTTGTTGCAAATAAGTTTATATGGCGGAATGAAGCGGGTTGGAACAAAGAGTTCTTTGGATTGTGGGTTTTCTAGCCAAATATTTTTATTGGCCCAATACCTACAAGTTTTAAATTCTGTTATTCGCTATTATATATTTATTTTCAAAACTACAATTTATGTACATAGATTAAATCTAACTAATCTACTTAACCTAACCTATATCTAAGATTGGCCCTTGTGGCATTGTACCGAGGATGCTGGCGGCATTTCCTCGCTGTATCGCAATACTGATGCGTTGTGCGAGGAAGTCGCCAGCTCTTCGGTCTTTAGTTACATCAACCAGACGTTTCGCGATCTCAGCAAACAATTTGCGTGCGCTGGGGCCCCAAGAACCTAAAGTTTCTACGCCAAAAGGTACAAAATCGTACTCTTTGCCGAGGCCCTTATATTTATTACGTTTTAAAAATTCGGCATTTTCAGCCGCAGCGGCTGCCTTAAACGTAGTTCGTTGAAGATGGGACGGTGCTAGGGTATCTACGCAAGTAGCATCCCATACCAACATCCGTCCCAAGCTCCAAGGAACCAAAGACACACCATCAGGTCTCTTACCATCATCCCTAATAATACCAGTAGGCTCAAGAAGAGCAGGTACGTTGATCGTGGCAAGAGACCTGCGGATTATGTCGTTAAGCGTCGCATGTCTGGAAATACGGCCTGCGCTTTTTTGACAACTTAGTCCGTGGTGTCCCAGTCGGTCCACGTCTGTGCCACAACAGCATAAGTGAGGGGTACATACCGCGGCCCCGAGTCTCAGGCCGGTTGCGAGCCTAAGAGAGGCCGGATCCAGGAAAGATCCATTCTGTTATTTGTTTTAGTTTTCATGCTAATCCCAATTTTCATACATCCCAAATTGAGGGATAATCTCTGAAGGCCCTCCAGCAGCACGGAATCTGGTAGCGGCCCTCCTGACCCAAAATCTATTTCCATTCCACCCTGTCATCATCATCATCATATCAGCCATAAGACGTCCACTGCGCAAATCATCATTATAAACGTTGCTAAAATCCCTTCCATTTCCGGAAATAAAACTAATAGCAATAGACAGTATAGATTGCCCCACATATTTATCAAAAAGAGCCAAAGACAGTTTCAAAAAATATGAAGACGACGCTTCCATGACAGCAGGCTTAGAAGGAATTATCATAATAAAAATAGGGTCGAAAGTGATGTTAAGACGAAATATTGACATAAGTCTAGGATTAGTCAACGGTTCCATAGGTATAGTTAGAGGAGTAAAAGTAGACTTAGATAATGCAAATATTATAAAAAAAAATAATATTCAATTGAACAACGAACATGAAATAAGTCCAGTCAAAACTAAATTTGAGATTATGAATAATAAAAGATAATAATAATAATTTATTTTCGTAAAACTGTAACAAGGTATACATGAACTATATTGAACGATAATAACAGCATTAGTCGTTGGACTGTGTCGCAGTTATTAACGCCCACTCCGGCGAGTGAACAGAGCGTTACAATTTACAATTATGATAGGTAAACGGGAAAAGAATAACAATACAAAATTAAACTTTATCTTAATTTTAGAATAACAAAACTAATAAAGTCTAAGCGGGATTGACTGTGTGTGTGTGTGTGTGTGTGTGTGTGTGTATGCCTTGGTGATCTAGATAAATAATGGTAATGATGATCCTTATCAGTAATACAGTTATACAATTATATAAATTTGATTCTATAAATAATTACATTTGATCTAGTTTTAGTTTGTTTTAATCAGATTTTCGACGTCTTCGTAATTTAACGTATTTAGCCACGTCACAAGCTTCAATTTGCATTCGCGCTGCGTTAGAGGGTAGATGTTAAGTTGATCGTTTATTTTATTATATAGGCTAGAGCTAAGATGTATAAAGTGTCGACTCGTAAGTACCATTTTACATTTTACTTTTGGACACACCCTATTTCTTCTTCTCCTTTTCTCAGCTTCTATGGGCACATAGGGAAGGAGGGAGTGTTTACGAGTTATAACGCTAATAACGAACAGTTTCCGCACAGAGTTTACCATCCAATAGTGGTATAGATCCTTAGTTGGATATCTTATTGGCAGGAATGCCATAACTTTAAGGACAGCTCTTTGCGCCCTCTCGAGCTGAAGCATTTTTGTTTTACCTGCACCTGAATAGAGCTTATGTCCATCGCACTCAGATCCCCATACGTATAGCTTACGCCGTACCTATTCATAAATGCCAGGGTCTAAGTTTAAATAATGCTCTAATGGATATCGGTTCTGGAGTGTTTACATGTGGACAAGCGTATGTAGCACTTTCCAGGGTCACAAGTTTGAACGGTATACATCTGCCCGAGGGATTATGCAGATGGATTGCTAGCTTTTTGTCCGGCAGACGCATTCGTGCCGTAGTAGACGGTAGCTGCTCTGATAGCATGGACATAAACGCTGGCGTTCCGCAAGGCTCTGTGCTATCCCCAACGCTGTTCCTTCTGCATATCAATGACATGTTGTCTATCGGCGACCTCCATTGCTATGCGGATGACAGTACTGGGAATACTTTTTACACAGGCCGTGCTAATATCCCTCGCTCTGTGGTACTGGAAAGTCGCGGAAAACTTGTGTCTGACATCGAGAACACTTTATCTAGAGTCTCGTTATGGGGTCGGGATAGCCTAGTCAGGTTCAACCCCACAAAGACACAAGTTTGCGCGTTTACCGCGAAAAAAACCCCATTTACTGTGGCTCCAAAGTTCCAAGACACAGCTCTTACCATGTCAGGGGGTATTGGGATCCTGGGAGTCGACATTTCCAACGACGTCCAATTCCGATGTCATCTAGAGGGAAAAGCTACGCTGGCATCCAAAAAGCTCGGTGTGCTCAATAAAGCGAGGGGATACTTTACTTCGGGGCAAAGACTTCTGTTATATAAGTCGCAAGTCAGACCCCATATGGAGTATTGCTGTCACCTCTGGGCAGGAGCACCTGTATACAAGCTTGCACCCTTTGACTCAGTTCAGAGCTCCCTGCCGAGGTTTTCCCGTTGGACTACAGTATGGGGTTCTTCAAAAGAGGAGTGTACAAGTTCTTATTGGGTCGGCAACGCGCATGTGACACCCCTGGGGTTGCGTGCGCCCATAGGCTACGGTGACTGCTTTCCATCAGGCGGGCCGTATGCTTGTTTGCCACCGACGTGGTATTAAAAAAAATCTAGTAAATATCGATTTCGGTAGCATTAAAGCGCAGGAATCGGCAATATTAGAATATAATAGACTAAGACGCAAATACCGTCCAGACTTGTCAGAAATTGTTCCATCAAAGCCCCGGAAAAAAGCCCATAAAAACAGAGAGTGGGCTATGAGAAAAATGGTAGCTGACGTACAAGAAGTAGTACCCGAAAAGAAAAAAAAGAAGAATACCTACAAAAAGAGATGAGATCCCATCAAAAACATTACATGTAAAAAGGTGCAAGTCTCGCAGCATAGCAGTTGTTACACCACAAAAAAGTTATGAGATCAGTTGTTTAACCAAGTCAATAATTCTGTAGTTACTACAAGGGGGTATCCATAAAACTCGATATCTACTAAATTGCCTAACTTGAAACTGCATGTAGAAATACTCATTTTATTATAGGTATCAATAAAGAGTAAGCCAAATTAGCTTGAGATTACCAAGCGAATTAAGTTTGATGATCCACCACTACCTATCCATGGGAACATTTGTCTAGCAGCTTTGTCATAAATTGTTACCTTATAACAATTACTTAATTAACAACATCTTATAGTAACTGTATTAATATAAGATATCTCTATTTTTTTAATATAAAGAATGACTTGGCCATCGCACAGGGATGATTTGGGTTGGTTCGTGATCAAAAACTACTTTTCGTGACTCTGAAGCCTATCAACATTATGTAGGGTAGACTCTGATCAATATATTATCTTAAAACTACTTAAATCATTTATGTATATACTTACTCAAACCAAACGGTGTCAAT
>JALPQI010002782.1:0-88103 GCA_025490895.1 Thaumatotibia leucotreta | reverse complement strand
ACTAAGAAACATCATTACAAATCTAATATAGCGGCCTCTTCAAGATGGTGATCTGGCTGTTTGAAATCTGCCCATGATATGGCTTTGATCAAATGAAAGGCTTTGCTGTCAGGAATACAAAAAACAAGCGTGTTTTTTTAAGTTTATTAAACAATTTGGTATGCTTATGTTATTACGTTATTTTAGGTATAATATAATTTCATAAACCAAAGTGTAACAAGGACATGTTATAAGTTCTCACTAGAATATCAAAGAGAGAAAGATGATTTTAGGTACGGTACGATATTTTGTAAAGCCAATGTATGAATACGATTAGGTACATTATTGGATACCAATTATACTTAGACAATAAAACCAACACTAACTTAATTATCAACACGTTATCTTATAATATAAAAAACAGAACAGTATACTCACCTATCAATCAGAAAAGTAAGATACAGAAGGACAAAGACAAACTAGTAAATAGTAAAAACGATTATAGGTGTTTGTCGTTGGCAACAACCTCTACAAGACATTTGCTATGTAAATGAGTTCTCGGAATTCGCCTCTCGAAGTCGAAGCTGACTCGACTCGACTAATCTTCCTTTTGCCTCCGGTTATTGCTGGGATTTCCAGTGGCAATCGATAGCTCGCTCGTGACCATTGATGGACAAACTTTGACATTGATCATTAAGTTATACGTATTGCCGGGAATAAAAAATATATTCATCATGTCAATTTAAATGAAATATTAAAATTTGTAATGAATTTATGATACCCACTCGAGTTTTTTAAAGTTATCTACGGACCAAAAAAATGCACCTAAGTAGTATTTAAAGTACTAGCCTACACTTTCTAAAATAGGGATAGTTTAGGAACAGACTTCTGTGATTGATATTTAGGTCACTGGCCCCATATTATGATTTATCAAATATAAATGTATGTATAAATTGTTTTATCTAAATATGTGTTTATTTATCATAAACGTTACACTCCATAAAGTGTTTTAATTGGTTATACAGTTTTTTTTTTACAATTAAATGATTAACAACCAAGCTACATTATTTAAAAACAGATTGCCACGTTTTTACACCGACACATTGTTCTAACTATATTGTAAGTACCTACTCGTATTATCAAAGTAAGTAACTAGTCACATTCACATGCCGTTTCGATTTTTTTATTTTTAAATGTCAACATGGAAGTATAAAAAAACTACACAAATTATTATAAGTAAGTATACGTAAATTATTACATCGTATGAGATTCTACAATTTATTTGAGAATAGTTTTTCAGAAATTTCCAATTCCTTTCCAACCTAACTACTTAGGAGCATTCCATGAAAACATGTCGTACCTAAGCGACACTGTCTTTTCAATACTTTTGAAAAATTAAATTAGTAAGCTGAGTTACGAAATAATAATAACATATCTAGGCTTTAAGATTGACAGTGATTCCTATTAGCAGCTAGTATATTTTATTAGGGTAGCTGCCATAGCGACACGTAAGCGACCAAAAGTAGATGTCTCATGGAATGCTCCCTTAGAGGTAGGTACCTACCTACTGTCACATCTCCGCAACTTGAAGATTTGTATGCAGGCGGGTTGTTGGTTTTATTTAAAGTTGCGGTTTGTTTTAATTAACTCTGTAGTTCATTCTCTTTATTTTGCATCATTAAATTATGAGGGCATTGACATTTCCCCGCTTTGCAATAACTTTCGGTAAATATTTTATAATAACAGTGAAGTGACGTGGTTTTGAGCACGTTGGTGTCGGTACCAACGTCAGAATTGAGTTGAGATTGTGTTTCAATTAACCTCCAGCCGACGTGAAAATCGTAAAAACATATTCGTTTAATTGACTTGGCCGTGTAATCGATAAACCAGTGATGTTAATCCCATCACTAGAGAAGCGCCACGTCTGAATTATCAATATATTTATGGTCTTCGACTACGCATAGTTGTTACTATTAGCAAAGTTATGGTTATACTGGCCCGATGTAGCCTATGAATGATGAAGCCCAGGCAGTCTTTGGACATCGGACGTCTTCGTCGTCGAGATGATGTCTCGATGAGCTGTGGGTGTGTAACACGAGATAAAATCGATATATTTTACTTAATGCTTGCGTAGGTGGATTGATTCTCAATGACATGTGGCCGTTGATATTTGAAGGGCGAAGGTGTGTCCGATAAATTGATAGAAAGGAATTGGCTAATGTGTATAGGTATACACTATAATAAAAATCTGTCGCAATATGTTGTTTAAATTAAATAGGTCGTGTAATAGAGTTATTCTAATAGTGTGAATAATGCCACTTATACAATACACCCATGTCAATCAAAAGTTGTCAGGATGGTGGTCTCTTAACGAGTCAAATCGTCATAATTAGATATTAAATAGGGAAATTGCAAATTCTAATTACGAATTCGCCATAACTCAGTCACTCCCGTCACAAATGCGATACCTATCAATCATAGAGTTGATTGCTGCACGTTTTAATTTTGGTGTCCCCACACTGTTATAGCGATATGTAAATAAGCGTGCTAATAATTACTTCGAAAACGTACCTATGTAGGTAAATAATAATAGTGCAAACATTTGTTCATATTTAAGCCCATAAATTAGTGCTTCATAGTTCATACACCTATAAGTATCTAAATTATTAGTTAGTTACCTACTGTCGAAGCAACCCATCAGTTGATCAACTTATTTATAAGTGAAATATCTATCTCGAGATTTTTTATGGATCCCTAAACGCCTGAATTTAACACTGTGTAGCAGTCTTGTCACGTTACGATTAAGAATCAGGAAGCCTCGACTTATTTTAGTTGAGCCCCGTATTTACATAACAACATAGAATCCGGCTTTAATAGCAAACTCCACGCCAACTGCGTGTTTATTCAATTGAACATGATCGAGTGCGATGAATAACCGTCTCGAGGGTCCATTCCATTCCTGGGCCGCTGTTCACAATGCTAGTATGTTCCGACTAACCAGAATAATAAAGACTTCGAGCTTATAGTTTCGGATAAATAACTAGGTATTACAAAATTTACAAACTTTTAACACATTTTCAGATCCGTGAGGGGTTGAACACGTTAGTTTATACCTGCAAATTTCTACTATTTGTCTCGTTAACTGTAGTTTAATCTCTGTTGTCTTGTTAATTGTGATCGAGCGAGAATAAGTATTAAATATGAATAATCTAGTCTACCTATCCGTTTTTATTACCCACTGTAGAAACTGTCCACGACACGTTGGATAAGTAAGAGGAGCATTCCATGAAATGAACGTTTAACGATTCTCCCCATACTGAGCGTATCGCACCAATTGTATTAGGTACATTGTATTATATTCTGGCCATTTTTTTTCCGCAACTCGACATCAAACGTGCCTATTTTGCGTGGTCCCAATTCCCAATGCTGGCCCAGTACTTGTCTGGGATTTCACATACACACTTGAATTTCTTCACAGGTGTTTGCAGGTGGTTTCCTTACGATCTTTTCCTTCACCGTAAAGCACTTGTGAATATCAAAGTATCGCACCAAAAAGACCGATCAAAGTTATAGGTACGCGGAATCGTAGCATAGGTATGTAATCCATTTCCTTCGGATATTTACGCAAAAGTACGAATTCATAAATTGAAACAGAAAGATAAATTCGGGTGTTTTCGTGAAAATTCGAATGCAAAAGATTATTTACTACATCAACACACCGAGCGATAGTTAACCGTTGAAATTAGGAAACGCTTCGGTAGCTATGGCAAACCCATGCTATCAGTTCGACAACCAGCTTACGGGACGGTCAACCAACCGATAGATCATCAACACTGATTTGGATAAGAGGTTTCATTAGGGACACATTATTTATTATACCCACTGTTCATTAAATATTTGGAACCATAAAAATAAGGACATCAATTAGGCCGGCGTTTGTATTAACAAGGAGCGGACTATGTACTCGTAGGTATATTCAACTCGACTCTATTCCGTCCCAATGTGACACCAGCATATGACAAGTGCTTCTGAGAAAGACTGCACACTGCTACTTACATAAATATGTACCTATACTACAATATGTAGATAACCGTTGTAGTAATTCAAAGAAGATAAATATTTACTCAGTGCTTCACGTATCTTCATGAAGAAGATAGACATATATCACATTTCGGCTTCTTCGCTAAGAAATGCGAGAAGAAATTAATTATTTTGGTAATTTTCTACCTATTTTCAATGGGTGTACTTATGAGATATATCACTTGCAGCCATGCATGGCACATAGGAAACGAATTCAGGCTTAAGATTCAAATTCTTGTGACCTACTTACCTATTAACGATTAGGAATAAATAGACACGAGTTTAATGAGGTACAGTCAAGGGTATAAATATGTATACACTTTTTTTATCTTATGCCGTAAAAATAAGGTGCAAAAATGTATACATATTTTTGCCCTTGACTGTACAATCGCGGTCAAATTATACGGGTCAAGTGCATATTTCTATAGAAAATACTGGAAAGATGCTGATTTTAAATTCCACCATTTGAATAAATATTACTAAAAAAGAATTCACACTAGAACCATCATCTATCCCAATCCATTGCTGGACGTAGGCTATCCCAATCCATTGCTGGACGTAGGCTTCTCCTACTAAACAAACTATGCACAATTGCATATGAACGCATCAAATTTGAATATTTGCAGTTTTTTATGTCAAAATACTGCATATAGTTAGCATGTGTTTTGCTTAGTTGGCATGTAATTTCATTCAGGAATGTCACAATTTGTATAAAAAGCAAAGGAAGCGTAAAATATGTCATACCTAATAACTACTGACACATCGAATCGTAAATATCCCGCGTCTCCTTAATGAGCTCCAATTTCTTGAAGTAAGCATACCGGGTATTTTCGTAGGCATAATGTCGCGGTACCATATTAGCATGCAATTTTGCACCTACTAATATCATATCATGCCATGACTTAAACGTGCGCTCATTTATTTTACTAAACAAAACTTTTTATGTGCTTACCTACTTACGTCAATATTTTCCCGACTGACGCATTTACTGATAACAGTTTCTGATTGGGTTATTTACACCGTTCCGTTTTTTTCTGTTGCGATTGGGATTCCCCGATCTCTGTCTAAGATTAGTAAATAAACTGGATATAATACTGATAAAGAAAGATGTCACTGATAACTAGGGAGGGTAGATTGTACAACAAGGGCATAAAGTGATCCATTTATAACCGAGGCAATTTTTTGCTCCGAGCGAAGCGAAGACCAAAATAGCAGATGCGGATAAAAATGGACATTTATGCCCTTGTTGTACACTCTGCTTTTCACTTCGTTTGCGAAGAAAGTAAAACACATTTTCTCAAACTTGCTACGGAATGTTGATGTTACTTACTTTAAATTAAGCCCAGAAATACTATGTATCTGGTGTCATATGCTAAGATGATATGTAAAGAGATTTCATGTATTTATTTCACACCTAGGACTGCAAACAAACTGTCTTTTGTTTTGAAACGTCAAATTGTGTCACTAGGTCTTGACATTCAGCCACAGAAAAAAAAAATAACCTAAGAACTAATGTCTAT
Organism: Thaumatotibia leucotreta; assembly: GCA_025490895.1. NCBI lineage: Eukaryota > Metazoa > Arthropoda > Insecta > Lepidoptera > Tortricidae > Thaumatotibia > Thaumatotibia leucotreta. Next base: position 82,524 of record JALPQI010002782.1, on the reverse strand, counting down.
ACCAACAGGTAAAAGGATACCCCAAACAGATTAAAAAAAAAGTTAGGCGCAAATGTTTTTTTTTAATGTTGTACGATACTGTACTATTCATGTACTATTGGTTTATTTACAAATCAAATAGTATGGTTCGACGAAATCAGTTCGTTTTATTTCATGGCAAGTTTGAGAAAAGCACTATACAAATCTCGGCGAGAAACAGGGTTACAGGCCGCGTATTCCTATCTGGCCTCAGTTCCTTCGGCCAGATATATCTACTTGGCCTGTAACCCTTCGTTTCCCGTCCTCTATAGTAATGTACTATTTCACTGCAATGTACATAACGAAGTTGTCGTAAAGCGAAAGAAGATAAAATATATAACCAATACCTTATATTTATTTTTAATTTTCAACCTGTGATCAGAGCTTCAGATTTTCAGATGCTCGGCTTTCTGACAACTCAAACATTTCGAAGCATTTTTGAACGATAATCGATATCTATTTTATGTGATTTACTAAATTTAATGACAGAAAATACAGAATTCTAATATTGTAATATAAATATAATAATATAACAAATTTTGTCAGCTATACTATTATATTGCTCAATAAAATTGTGCTAATTGTTTTAACTGTTTGGCTGTTAGGACCGATTACCTTAGCCTTAGAAAAAAAAAACTTTTATGCTCTAGAACATGAAATGCGATTTTATGTCGTCTACGCACTTTTTGAGCATGAGAAGTGAAAAGAAAATAATAAAGTCCTCGATGGGCATTAATTGTTATGTTATACGACCGTTTATAATTAGCAAGTTTTGGTTCTTTAAAGGCAACCGGTATCGTACCGCTAGGACTCAGACCCTGACCTTTACAATCTCTGGCTATTAACATTTTTTTGTACGTGCTAGTGCCATTTTGTAATGCCAGTGCCATGATGTTGCCAGGTACGGCCAGCGCCAAAAGTAGAAAATATGCATTATAAAAAGTCAAGCCTGTATCGTAATGGGAATAAGAGCTTTCGGCCCCTCAGCTACGCATCGCGTAGATGCGTCTGATGCTGACTGTACGCTTTCTTAACGAGTAGACGAAGTGTGGTACCTACTCCTTGGAAATTACTGACACGGATTGTGGGCTCATCCACGCAGAACTCGTGAGTCGCCATGACAGCAGCCCATTTAAAAGGCAAATGCGGTCACGATGCTCTGACGCGGATATGTCATGCAGATATCGATGTTTTGAGCTTGTGCAACGCTGGTGATGCTGTTTCAAGCACACAGCCAAACTTTAGAGGGACTATTATAAATGCTCTCTCAGATCACTTGTCATTATAGATCTTCACGTCTCAGATACGCTGGTTTATTCAAGAGCTCGATTCACCTCTTTTCATGTAGTGTGTTCTGTGGCACTGTCTAATATTTGGCTGCTCTGCAGATACAAATATTTGGAGGTAAAAGCTACTAGTCTGATATTCAAAATCGATAAAGTATGGTATTAAAACAGTCGAAGTTACGAAACATTGTACGTTTAGTTCGTCTGGGAAACTTAGGGTACCTATGAAATTACGACCATGGAAACTTCTTCAAACTTTACGAAATTCTGTTAACTTTTGTAAGGGTTAGCATATAATTATAGAGAAGCGAGAAACTGACTTAGTTTGTTCGAAACAAAATGAGTAGGTAGATATACGTACATAGGTAACTTAGAGTTGTGAATCCATGCCTGGTCTGTTTGGATAGGTAGATAGTTAAAAAGGTGTCACTCGGAAAAAAAAGTTCACTCGGTGGTCAAAACTTTACAGCTTGAATAAATCTATGTTAGGATTTTATTACATTGGATAGTCGACCGGGGAACCATACCTATGCTGTTTTATCCCAAAACTAGTACAGGAATTCCTTAACTTTAGATACCACCTTTACACCTTTAGGGTCCACCGTAAAGATGATAGCATAGATCTGACCATGACCCAAAATCCCTAAAATTTTACTATATTTTAGTGTTTATATACTTTTCTCACGTATAGATGACCTTCTACATTGGCTACCTATTTAGTTACGTGCATGTTTAGGCTAATTTGTCTATTGTTTTCATTACCGGCGGCAACAACGGTCGAAAATCTCTCTTTTCCATATTTCTCAACGAGTTTTCTCCATTCACATGACTACATGCTTGTCCAAGCACTAATAAGTAAGACGCTAAGTTTTAAGATTTTCTTTGTTCTGATACAAATATTTTATTTAAAGCATTGTGGTAGTTACGTATATTGGGGCTTGTCCATTAATCACGTCATACTATTTTGGACCCCTCCCTACCATGGTGATATTTTCTGAAACTTATTGTTTTATTTAGTAGGAATTAGCCTACTGCAAACTTGCAGGGCTTTAGGGACTTAATTCTATTGCTGGCCCACGCCAGCAATTCTGGGAAATCATTCTTCTCGTTCTCTACGTAGCTGGAAAAGTATTTCATACATATTAATCTACTTAAGTAATTACCTACACTAAAAGTGATATTTAGGCCATTGCCAGATTTAGGTTATCGTATTTTCGGTGGACATACCTATAGTTAAGGAATTGTTGTACTAATTTTGGGACAAAACAATTGACGGTACAACTAGGTTCCCGGGTTTACAATCCTATGTAATATAAAATCGTAACATAGATTTATAGAAGCTGTTAATTTTTAACCATAGAGTAGATAACTTTTGTTTTTCGGACTAACAATGACCCATTTATAAATGTTTTATAGCCCCAACGACAATCAAGCTTAAAAAGAGTAGGTACGTTCCTTTTTAGGCACCTGTGTAAAAAGCCTCTAGCGAACATCAAAACGTTGTTTGAATACCAACGCCCACACAGCTAGCTATACATCGGTAGACCTTCATCATCATAATTTCAGCCGTAAAACATACACTGCTGAACATAGGCCTCCCCATTTGACCTCCAGTCCTTCACATACACAGGTTGGAAGCGACCTGCATCCAGCGCCTCCCGGCGATCTTCATAAGATTGTCTGTCCATCTCGTGGGTGGACGTCCTCCACTGCGTTTGCCAAACCGTGGTCTCCACTAGAGCACTTTTCGACCCCCGGTAGACCTTATGCTATTTGTAATAACTGTTAGTAGGTTCAACCTTTTAATGGTTACTTTTGTTGGTTTCAGTGTTAGTGGTGCGCGGTCCCGGATGGTCGGGCGCGCGATGCCCTGCTAGTCACGATGGTGGGCGTGGGCGTCGCGGACGGCGGCGGGCCCGGGCCCGCGGAACCCTACTACGGCGAGTACGGATACCCGGAGCCGTACTACGTGCCCGAGATGTGCCCGCACCCGCAGCATCCGCATATGTGCACCGTGCACGCCGAATACGGTCAGTATACCTACCTATAAGATATCCTCTACCCGCATCGACTTAGAATACCGTGTGTACCCTACTAACGCTTCAAATGTGAACTGTGCTTAAATTAGTTCTAAGCACAGTTGCGCATTTTCAACTGATTTCGAACGAATATGCTTTGACTTGAAGTGTTCTTTAACTTTATTAAATTAGGTTAGCGGGCGAGTTGCGCGGTGGATAGGCGCTTAATGAAGAATAAAATTATAATGGACAAATAAAATAAATATTTAACGATTTGCGATCCTGCATTCGATTCTGTAATGTGATACTGAAAACCATCCATCGGCTGCACTGGAAATGACGCCTTACGTTTATACGTTACGGTAACAAATAAATGTAACAAAAATTTAACTAATATTCTTAAATATATTGTGTACAGAAAAGGACCCTTAGATCTGAAGAACGTTCCCTTCTTCATATAGAAAAGTCATTAGTTTTTCCACTCAAGAATAGTCTTCATAAAGACAAAGCAAGTAATTTTTAGAAAATCTTTATACTTATGTAGAATTACAAACTTTTAAAAATAACATACCTATCTACGACATAGAAGGCACTTTCCTTTCATGCCCCATAGTTTTGAGATAACCCGTATCATCATCATCATCATCATAAGACGTCCACTGCTGGACATAGATGCCTCCCCCAATGATCGCCCAATATTATGACCGGTTCTGCGCTCCTTGCTTCCAGCGAGTTCCCTTATATATATATATATATATATTATTCCCTTATTATTCCTTTAGACCCCTAAAAGTCTCCTAGACGTCTAAGGCATTAGGTGACGTAATTTAGGTCACGCGAACAATGGGTCTACTGTTCCCAAAACTTGAAAATCCTTAACCTGAGCCTGGCTGAGATTTATGACAAGTAGGTAACAAACGTATTGTGTAAACCGCTTCAGGGTGCATTACGATGTTTATAACGATTTTTGATATTAGTCGCAATAATACTTAGTCAATGTAGTTATTAAAACTTTTAAGAATAAATTATACAATGTCACCAAAAATTGGGATATTTTTGGTAGTCAGAAAAGTCGCCCCGAATAAAAAAGCAGTGAATAAAATGGCAATGACGACATGAATTGCTCCTGTATGGTTAATTAATTGCATGGTTTTTCTAATAACATATTGCACAGCGATAACATTTAATTAGCTGTGGTTTTGCGACGCGCTGATTGTCCACGACATAGGTATTTTTGTTTAACTCGCCAGCAAGGCATATTTATCCAAGTAGGTATTGTACTAATTGCGCTGTTGTTAGTTTTACGACTTTCGTAACACTGCCTATTAAATCTAATGGCTAAGGACAATAGCTACAGACATAAGGTAGGTACAATACATTATGATACATACTTTTTGGTAGGTAACTGATTAGGTATTGTATGTATGTGAGTACTCTGCACAGCGAGTTTGCAATTGTTGTCCAATTACCATTTATGTACCTGCTGTACGTAGGTATGCAAATGTTCTGACTGTAAAACTTTTCATGTACATACAACAGTCGAAGATGGAGTTACTTGGCCCCCTTCAATCCCTTCATATAGACTTTTTATAATTCTTTATTTTCATTCTCACTCTATCCTCGAGTGCATCTACACTTTTGTAAAATTCATTCTGAGATTGAGTTTGTTGTACGGAATAGTATGTAGGGTAAAATCACCAATAGATGAACAGTTAAGCAACTTTCCCAACTTTAAATATTTTTTTCTACATGATGTAACTCATATTCATCATTTTTTATTTTTTTATATGATTCCGCATTTAATTGAGTTTCGAATAAACCAATGTTTGTGTCTCGTTTTGAACTTTAGTAATTTTATAAAAATGATTATATTAAAAAAGGAGTCAAATTTCCCAGTAGTTGAACAACGTGCCCTATCTCTGAACAAGTTGACCCCATTAGATGAACCAGCATAATTGCAATATAGCGAGACCAATATATGAACGGCAAGACCCCAATAGATGAATAGAGCAAAGTAAAAACGTTCGTTTCTTAGATAAATTAATTGTATTTGACCTTCTTTTAATGAAATATAAGCACGGTGTATATTATGTAACAATCTGATCTCTAAGAACAAAAGTTTAACTTTTCTCAAGTTCAACCGTTCAATAAAATCAGTTGGTTCATGTTTCGGGCACCGTATTAACAAAATGAACGAACTAAATTGATTCGAATTCATTTATTGGAATCCAACCCAAAAGATGAACCAGCAAATTTTCCTAGTTCACGTTTTGGACAGCGATTCTTGAGATGAACAATCCTGTTTTCATACAAAAATAAATTACTTTAAAACGTGTTACATGAAAAAAGGCTCGTTCAACTTTTGGTCAAAAAATCATCTACAAAACTGATTGTAATTTTATGTTTAAATATTGCATGTAGCTATTTTATTATAATTTACACAAGAGTTTGAAAATACGAGCCTTTGCCCAAAAGTTGACCGTCGTTCATCTTTTGGCCCGAACACACAATATTCGAACCATAACTTGACCAGCAAATATTTCATAAACTAAATAAAAAAAAACTATTCTTTATAATATACACTATAGGGATATTAGTCTAAAATCTATACTGAAATGAATCAAGGAAATAAAAGCCATATTCGAGTTTTTTCGTAATTAAAAGCTTAAATTTTTGAGGGCTTTTCTTAATAAGGATCCCATATAAAACGCGATTTTGGCGCAAAGCGCAAACTCGACGGCCGCTCACTGCCGCGTACGGGGCTTACCAGTCTGGTAATTCGCATGTGAGACACGATATAGTGTTGCTGCATGTGAGAAAAATACTCCCGGGCGTGGAAAATGATTCCTGATTTAATTATTTAGATTTTTAGACCTATCAGTCAACTTCTGGGTGGCAGTCATCTATTGGTGCTTTTACCCTATGACTAATAGATATTAGGAGTGTCTTTTCAAAAGGACTAATTTCCACACTATCAACAAGGATATATTATTTTTTTGTTTTCTATTGACAAAGTGGAAGTAGACCCCTTTAAAAAAACACTCGTATAATATAACTGTCTGGCTATATGGGCGAACTCAATACGTTAATTTATGGCTTCATAGTAGGCAGATGTAACTTTCAATCAGTTCGTGTAAAATATTCAGATACTGAAAAATCGGCTGAGTTTTTTTTTCACCGAATTTGAGGCTTAGGTACCTACGTATAATCACTTAACCCGTTTCTGTTCCTAAAACCATGTTTGTGTTCTTATGTGAATTGACTGAGGGCTAGACAATCACAATAGAAGTCCAGAGTCTGAGATTTAAAAAACCCTTTACCTAAATATCATCATGAAGGTACACCGTCCGCCAGTAGAATCCGAAAGAATGTAAACACATATGACTGACTGACTGACTTTAAATAGAATTTGACGTCTTTGACACGTATCGGGAATCACGATAATAAATATCAATAATTGTAATTGATAAGACCAAAATTGTGTTCTGAGAGTGCGTGGTTAGGAAATGATGCAAGTTTTTAGGTTTGTTTATATTTTTTTCAGATTCTACTAGCGGACCGTATAGGTATAATTAAGTACTATTTGAAATCGGCAAGTTAGAACGGGAGTTTTGTTGAAATTTGTACTATATTTCGCCTAGTCACGAAACGTTCATTGTTATCTTAACACATCAGCAATAGCGAGTTACATTACAGTTATGATTACAACGCTTAAATATTAGCGTGCAAAAAACCGCCGCCTTAGATGTGAAATAACGGAACCCCACGGATTTGCATTCATCCAATTAACTTTTTGTTTTTTTTTTGACATTGACACGGCGCCCTCGTTCCGGCCGGTGGCGCTGCTTTATGAATGGACGTGTTTTGGATGTTCGTAGAAATCCGTCTGCGGCCTCGGATAATGTCTCTTTGTGGGATCAAGGATCATCCAATTTGTTGCTGTCGCTGCCGAAGAGATAGGAGTATACGAAGGCCGGAGTCCGATTCGTTACGGACTTTTATAGTTTTCCTCCTTCCATAGATAATGAAGTATCGGACTCATCGTCCCGAACCCAGCCAGTTCTATCTGTCCCATGTAAAAGTATGCGTGCGAGCGTCACCCGCACCAATACGCCAGTGCCTACTTATGAGGGAAATGCTTAGAAAGTAATTTTGCCACCGCGACAAACAACTCGTACTAGTGGTAGGTACAAAGGTATGCTGAGTATGCCATGCGCTCGCCATAGCACGAGCGAGGTCAAAAGTCAGTTGAAACAACCAAATATCTTTTCCATTCCGCCAGTGCGCCTACCAGAGAATCTTCTGAAAATCTGAGATGCATGCAGTTAGATAGGTACCTACTTATTTATATATACGCATTACCCACTCATTATGTCGTGGATAAAAAGTGAATCAATGTATGTATTAGGAAGATTTTTTTACCAATGTATACTCAGCCAAGTCAATTTTGTTGTTGAACTTAAGTCTCGAAACTCTATTCGCAATTAGATACGCAGCTTCCTGCCGATTTATGTTACCTACGCGCTGTTCCTTGATTTCGTTTTCTGCGCCATGTCCCACTGATGCCACGTAGCTATAAAGTAGCACAGGTGATTCAGCGTTAACAGGAAACCTTCATTTCGAGAACACCAACAGTACGAAAACAAAGATGTTGAGTTCTTCGTTTTTGATCGATGCTCACATTGAAAGCCCAGCGGTCCTACCCTGAACTTCTAATCCGTAAATTTCGATCATGCGTCTGTGTCACTCTAATGACGCCTTCGTTGGGAGTGACAGAGACAAATCCTAGAAATTTGCGAATTTTAGAAGTTCGCGGTAGGCCTGACTACGCTGGTCCGCTCGAGACCTCACACGCGCTTGCACCGTTCACAATTCACGGGCATGCAACTCGCTCAGCCGCAAGCTCTTGAGCAACGCCACGGGAATCCCGCGACAGCCTTGACGTGCTTTGTTTCTCGAGTAAAAGGATCTTTTTTACTTCGCCATCAATTTGAATACAGCTATTGCATGCGTTAATAAGAAATTGCAGTACGGATCGTTTTCCCATATGATGGCTTTCGACTGCTATCGTTAATTGTTGTGTGGTTTCGATTGAGTTAATGGCCTTCAATCATAAAAACATAGCAAAGACTTAGAATTTTAGTATTATGATAAAAATTAAATCAAACGACACAGAATATTAAGACTGCAATAGCTGTGACTTCATTTTACGATTTTCTAGCCTGCACCTATCAAACCTCTCTTTTTGGCCCAGTGGTTGACTGGTAGAGAATGCCTTCAGGCATTAAGTCCGCCATTTGTACTTTCATTTTGTGCAATAAAGTTTAAATAAAAATAAATAATATTTCCTTAATATTGCTTTCCAAAATGTCATCACTCATCATAATCGTTAGGGATTTGTAGAAGGAATCGAGAACCTTGATCAGGTTCCTGTTGTCCTTATCGCACAAGTGATTTGTGATGTCAAATTCGTCAGTGCAACAGATATAATTATATTCTTTGATCTGAAAAGTCAAGTCCGCTTTCGTCTTCCACACTGGGTTTGTACGCTTCATAAAATTATTAAGGCCACTCTGGCATTTAAACCAAGCTTGTTGTGATCGAATCACTTTTATAGATGACATTGTTTAAATTTATTCGAATTGCTCAAATGCAGATAGATAGCTATCTAATATTTTTGTATTACTGGTAATAATTGGTATGGTACGCTTGTTGTTTAGGTAGCTATTTTCTCTCTTCTAGTTATACAATTTTAGTTTTACATTTTAGAAAGTAAGTACCTATCCACATTTACTAATGATTTTAGCTTTGAATTATCCTTAGGTCGAGTGAGTGAATAAAAGTGACCTTGCACAACAATTTGCTGTTGAAGAACGTTAATCTCACATCTCGACAGGTCCAAAAGTGGCTAGAACGTAGCATCTTTAGCAGCAAATATCCCTGTCACTCTAATCATGGCGTAATTCGATTTACGATGTTTGCGGTAGACCCTCTGAAATCTGAATGAACTTCAATGAACGCGAGAGCCCACAAACGCAGCCACCGTGACCATCCGTGGCCGTAAAGGCCTCCGAATCATAAACACTCTTCGTTTTGTACCTACTCGCTAATTCACTATTATTTGGTGTAAAATTGGAAAGTGACATTACTATTTTTAAAACGTAAATAAACAAAACTGGTAACGGCTGGTCTTGAGTCATAGGTATAAAATAGACAGGTAGGTTAGTTGGGGAACAGCGACTTGTAATTACTAATTAGCATGAGTGAGTATGTATTCATTCAAGAATTGACTACCTATTTATTTTCACAGCTGTGTAGTTACTTACCTACTTTTTGTACTTTTTAAGGGAGTAAACCCTGACCGAGAAAATACAATCTCATTATGACATTATTGCGGGTATACTATTACTTTAAAGTGAAGGTTGAATAATGGGAAAATAATGAGGGTTATCCATTTTCTTTGTAGCAACATGTTACAAATTATAGCAAATCCAAAGGAAGCGGTCTTACTATGTAACACGTGGTAGATAAATTATTACTCGCACGCCTAGGTACATTGTTAGCTACGAATAGGGCAGAAAGGGTGCAGCTAGGTTAGTGGTTGCTTTATGTAGTCACGGTCGGTTATGATAATAGTAACTAGAACACTTGATAGTGGAGCAACATTGCAAAATGTCAGTAACCCCTACTTCCCTAGCTAAGAGTACAGGCTTGTACAGAGGTAATGACTGTCATAACTCATAGGCTAAGTTTTACGATAGTTTAGGTACACTTCCTTTAGTTAAAACTTTTCATGACAACGTACTCGTACATAATAACGGTTGTGATTTCCAGCAATGCCTAGTGTGATCAGCCCTTAATTACTTATTTATATTTATATAGTAAGGAGTCAGGACTACCAAAGAACTTCGCTAACTGTAGGTATTTAGCAAGGTATTTATACTAAAAATATTTGGTATTTATTATGATTATGATAAGTAGATAAACAGCGATAATTCATAATTAAGCAAGACAGATACCATAATTATGATAAATAAACAATATTTATATATAATAAGATTAATAAGCTCCAAAACAAGTGATAACCTTGAGATATAAATATCGCCTTAGGGATGAATCATTTTAGAACGTTTCATGCAAAGTCCTTGCGGACCGGGCTATCCGACACTTCAGTATGCCAGTGACGTCACGCCGCTTCTCATAGAACTTAAAGCGACAGTTATTCCATGTCCCTACCAGCAATCTTAACTGCATGTTTGTGGTGTTCCAGGTGGGATGCCGGTAGTGCCGTCGGCGACGATGATGCCGCAAATGATGCAGCCCGTGCTGGACGAGAACATGCGGCACTACCTGGTGCACCAGCACCAGCACCCGCACCACCCGCCCCACCACCAGCCGCACCACCAGCCGCACCACCAGCCGCACCATCAGCCGCCTCCACCGCATTACGTTAGTACAATACAATTTTATTATTTCTCTCTTCAAATGTAAGGTGTTTTTAAATTAGTTGCCTTTTCTTTAGGGTACCTATGTAATTATGTATATGTCTAATAACGAACAACTTTCTCTGTGAAAAAAAAATCGACTTTCGATACAAAGCGAGTTAAGCGGGCCCACCGGCTGATCCAGTTTTTATAAAAGTGTTTTTTTTTCGAGATTTCGATAAGAGTCCCATAAAGAGATTTGTTCGTTATCATGAGCGCATGCAAACCCTAAGCGGTCGGCAACTAATTTGATAACACCCTGTATAGTCTAGTAGAAAGATAGATAAAAAACATTCCACAAAATATATGGCGTTCACAATCAGTCGGTACACCGTCACCGTCAAATATATCGTAGCGTCCAGAGCGCTCAAAAATATCATGAAGACGCCTCTATCATTATTGAAATAAAGGCGTGTTTAGGTATTTTTGAACAATATTTTTTATAGCAACTGTAAAATTGAAATTGTATAAAAAGGAAATTCTGTAGTTGAATTCTTATTTTCCAAAATCTTTGCTAAACGTACCTACCTAGCTTGCATAGTTAAAAATATTAGAAAACACAGTATCTCAAATGAATTTGACGCGCTCAACCATAGATAATTAATCTAGGATGGAACGGTATTTTAATAGGTTAGGTACCTAATTTGTATGCCTTTGAGGATACCCTGCGTTCGGTGCAGTACCTATGCATCATTCATCACTGAAGCTGTGCCGTACAGTGAATGAATAAAGTCCTTTGTAGAACTAACTGTACAACCATGAACTTTAAGAACAAAATTAGGATTTTATCGCTACTCTGCTCGTATCTACTTCTGGCTTCTGGTACTTGTAAGCTGCAAAATGTGATCTATATTCGTGTAATTATTTCCAACTAGTGGATAGGTAGATAGTTTGATTGGTTATTATCATTATTTTAATTGGACACACTTTTTGAAAATGCTCCAGTGTTTGGTAGAATTGAACAAGCTGGATCTGGTTTTGATACGAAGTAGTTTAATAGGCGCCATCTAAAGTAATTGCACTGCGATAAAAGCGCTTTAATTATAAATTGTAAACCATGACCGAGCCACGATAGCGCACCTAAAGCATTCTAGATTTACGTCAAGATTGCTATCTCGAATAAATATATGGTTATGCGGTTTGCATTGTAAAACGAGCAAGTACCAGATTTCTCATGCAAAATCCATTTAGCGGGTATCTCAGTAAAGCTGAGCCCTAAAGCTGTCATTTAGCCGCGTCGGTACCTAAGTAGGCAGCGGATATTCTCGTCGCCATGTTTAAGTTCACTGCCCCAGCAAGGTCGGGGTAGATTAATGTTTTTTTTTTACAATTCGTTCACTTTGTACTGATAATAGAGATCTACTCGTTATATAGAGGATAATCACAGGACACTGGCTGCGCGCTATACAATGCTCAATTAACTTTAAGCCGATTTATGACATTATATGATGTAGGCCAAGTTTTATGTTACGCATAATTGATCCATCTTAGTTTACTCCGCTTTTTACTAAATAATTATTTATTTATAAAAACTACTTACGAGAAACTGGGAGAAACAATGTGATTACTACCCGTAAAGTGTTAACTTAAATTGTTGGTTACTTTTACTTAACAGAAAAAAATATTCATAGAATTATTTAAATAAGTACGTTCTTAGTTGGATATTATAGGTATAATTATAGGTATAATTATAGGTGCAGTAACATAATAAAATAAACTTAAATAGAATTGAATGCTGTCTCAAATGCTTTTGGGGAGGTGTAGTTTGCTTGGCTATATAGGGTTTTATTCGCTTGAGGCATAGACAGAGGTCACAGAGGGAATCATACTGCTTCCTCTTCTTCTTCTTCTTCTACCTAGCGTTATCCCAGCCTTTGCCAGGGTCAGCTTTCCTGCTACATTTCCTCCACGTTGCGCGATCCTGGGCATCTTCTACTTTTTTATTATTTATTTATCACACAATAAGGATACAAATTGTTATTGTACATAGCCTCACAAAACTATTTTATATTGTTTGACTGTGAAGGCACTTCAGTCTCAACTTATTATAAACAAATAATTATAAACTTCTCTGCTCATACTGCTCTCTCTCTACACTAATATTATTAACTCAACATCTCAACAACAAATGCACATAGTTTTTTGTTCATATTATTACTGCCGAATTTGGTTTGCCAGACTATAAAAAAAGTTTACTTACTAAAGCCTGTATTAGACGGAGGGCGACAACGCTCCTCGTCAATTGCACCGTGATGGTTATAAATAATCTGTGTAATAAATCGTGGTTACATTTGTATAATTTTCTTCGATTCATGTTCATATACAATTTGGCGTAAAGACATTATTAGTGGGGAGGTTTGTCGTTCGCCGTCTAATACGGGCCTAACTTGACATTGACATTTGCAGCCTAATGCAGCCATGATAGTTTGTAGCGACTTTGACATTGACAGCGTTTCACCGTCTGTTTGTTTGTTATCGATTATAAAATAAAAATGATTTTCACCCTTCTGATATCATTAATAAAAGTTAGCTTGGCCTCTCACCCTCGTTTTATATTGCATATGCTCGAAAATATTTATTTATGATTTATAAAATAGATTTTAATAGATCATGATATACATTTTTCCGGCGAGTACGGTCAGTTCCAGTTTAACTTGAACTTACATAAAATACAACTTGTTATTGTTATTTTCATTATGATACTGCAACGTTATCAAAGCCGGGCGGCAGTTGATGCTAAAAGTGAATACGTGTTCACCTTCTGTGTAAACAAATTCCATTGATTTGTTATTTCGCGTGTAATTCAAACAGAACTACCTACTTACAGCGCGGCAGTGTTGTGTTAAATTCTGTCCATAAATTGACGATTGTGACTGAATAATCCGAACATTTTTAGTATAGTGTATAGTGCATACTCGTGTAGTATATGTGGTGATAAACTTAACGTAGCTACATTATACCTATTGGTGGATTGCGATAAAGTAGTTGGGAAGTTGAACGTTATCGCCGGCGAGTGCCGATCGCCGGGTACGTGGCGCTGACGTCCACAAAAATACACAATACGTAAATAATTTGAGATAGCATGACAAATCCAGAAGAATCTCAAGATCCCTCTAAAACAAAGGTTGGTTACATGTTTATTATTGTTTCTTGCCCTGGTTTATTATGTGATTTGGTGGTACCATATGTGAAGGCGAAAGTCATGTTTGTTGCTTATTATTGTTTCTGATAAGATTAAAATTTTAGCCTTTTGGACTTTATAGCATATATTATTTATTTAAACATAACTAGTAGCTAAGTACTACAATGATAAAGATTAAATTAGAAATGTGACAGAATTGCTAGTATGGTTTTGGCTTAAAGAAGGTGGTATCTCTTAAGTTAAACAATCCATTTAGCCTTCAAATGCATGTGATGGATGAAGGTCATTAATAATATTTAATTAATATAATTTTACAATTTCAATCTAATCATTTGATTTATTGTGTTTTCATTATATTTTGTACAGTAATTTATTTTGTACGCAATGGTTACCACCTCCTGGGGAAGTCTGTCTTCGTGGCTAGCTCTTAGACCATAACAATAGATGATGTGTGACTTACTTAGTACATATGTCCAGAGTGTATGACATAACCTTATATGAAATGTACATATGTATTTTGTACAGACATATTATATGAGATTGAGTCACACAGCCAGCGATAAGTAACTAATATGTATATGTATGTAAACCTGTGATCTGTTTAATTACAGGGTCCAGCAAATGGTGCAGGTGGTCCTCAACATTTTTATGGGCCCGGCTACCCTGCTCACTTCCATCACGTCCCACCGCATCACATGCAGCACTCACCACCTCCACCAGTCTACCAGAAAGATGAACGAACACAGCGAATGCACTCCAAGCTCAAACAAAAATTGGAACGCAAACAGACCAATAGAAATAATGGAATAGGTATGTCAACTGTTTTAATCAAGTCTTATCATACTTATCATCATTGTGTTTATGTTAGATATTTTCACAGCTGTCTTAAAAAAAAATATTGGCATTAGCCTTTATTAAAGTGACTAACATCCATGCCTTTTAAACTGTAGGGGACAGGGATTGGATAACGGTTTTTTCTCCATACAAAAGAACAGTTTGAATTCCATTCTTTTTCATTCTTCGGTATATATTTTTTTGTTAATGGAGTTATTCAAAAATACGATGTTAATAATTACATAAAATGTTGAAAACTACATAAAAAGTGTAAAACATTCTTAAATATTTTGCTATTTCAAGGTATTTCTAAAAAACCGGTTCCGATCCCTGATAAAGCCTTGTTGAGAATTAAGTTTCAGTTTCCTGACTATATTTTTCTTCAAGTAAGCAGGGATTGGGACTGGTTTTTTTTTAAACCTTCAAGTAGCAGAATATTTTTAAATATTTTATAGTATTTACGTAGTACTCTACATTTTATGTAATTAACAACATCGTATTTTTTATTACTACATTACAAGTATGATACAAGCTGTGTTGGTTTACAACGCTCCCTGCTTTTTTTTTAATCACTGACGCTTTTGCAGAAAAAGTCCACTTTAAACAATTGTATCATGTATGTATAACTATTTCACACCACCTATTCGAAAACGGAAATTTTCATTCCTGCTGGAGAAAATAGTGGCATTTTTCTGTTTTAGAACATTCTGTAGTCAGTCTAAAAAACAACAATGAAAAATGGAAATAAATTAGTACATTACGACACAAGTGCGAAAAACAGGAAATCCGAAACGAGTGGCGATGTTTTAAAACACGACCGAAGGGAGTGTTTTAAATCGACACGAGTTACGAATTTCCTTTTTGCACGTACGACGTTTTTTAGTACAGATGGCCCTCCGAAGTTTTGGACTTGATGTAAAATGAGCCACTTCTCGCACTAGAGCCTAAAAAAGACACCATCTGTACTAAAAAATATGTTCCTAATCAATTACGATTTCTTCAGAATCAATTGTATGCAATTGTGCATAAACATTAAATATGTATTATATCTTTTATTTTTTTCATAGGTAATGTGAAAACCAGTATGTGTCACACGGTATCAAAATGATCATCTTGGAAGTTTACATTTTAATCCCTCATTATAAAATAAATAATAATATTAAAAAAATATGCTCATAAAAATTACGCGCAGGATATTGTGGAATCTATTGCTTCATTTAAATTTCAATAATTAAAATAAATAAATATCTTGGGACATCTTACACAAATCCACCTAGTCCCACGGTAAGCTCAATTAAGGCTTGTGATGTGGGTACTAGGCGACGATATATATAATAGATAGTTACATATAGATAGCCATGACCAAGGAACAAATATCTTCATAGGCAGGGTTACTACCAACTAGGCTACGGAGAATGAACACCCTTTATTAATATTTAATTTAGATCCCTCATAACAGCAATGACAGTTCCAGAAGCGAACTCCGGCGGCAGTACGCCGTCCCTATCCCCGCGCAAGGAGCTGAACGGGCGCGGCGCGGGCAGCGGCGGCAGCGGCGGCGCCTCCTCGGGCGCCTGGTCCGAGGGCGAGTCCTCGGCCGGCGCCTCCGTGCAGGGCGACGACGACGACACGCAGGCGCTGCTGGACCTGCTGTCCGCCACGCGCACGCCGCAGGTACGGTCGCCGTCAACTATATCCCCGCGCAAGGAGCTGAACGGGCGCGGCGCGGGCAGCGGCGGCAGCGGCGGCGCCTCCTCGGGCGCCTGGTCCGAGGGCGAGTCCTCGGCCGGCGCCTCCGTGCAGGGCGACGACGACGACACGCAGGCGCTGCTGGACCTGCTGTCCGCCACGCGCACGCCGCAGGTACGGTCGCCGTCAACTATATCCCCGCGCAAGGAGCTGAACGGGCGCGGCGCGGGCAGCGGCGGCAGCGGCGGCGCCTCCTCGGGCGCCTGGTCCGAGGGCGAGTCCTCGGCCGGCGCCTCCGTGCAGGGCGACGACGACGACACGCAGGCGCTGCTGGACCTGCTGTCCGCCACGCGCACGCCACAGGTACGGTCGCCGTCAACTATATCCCCGCGCAAGGAGCTGAACGGGCGCGGCGCGGGCAGCGGCGGCAGCGGCGGCGCCTGGTCCGAGGGCGCCTGGTCCGAGGGCGAGTCCTCGGCCGGCGCCTCCGTGCAGGGCGACGACGACGACACGCAGGCGCTGCTGGACCTGCTGTCCGCCACGCGCACGCCGCAGGTACGGTCGCCGTCAACTACGAGCCCCGATGCACATGTTCTCGTCCAGTTAGACAGTTTTTCGAGATTATCCCGTTCATCCGGGGGATAAGGTTTAGAGACAAAACCTTCACTATTCAATAGTAGTACTAAAGTAGTTTCTTTGAGTATAAAATAAATCAGAATTAAAAAAAAACTATTTTACGAGAGGTATTTTTTTAATTTTTTTCCACAATTACTAATTTTGTAAATAATCAATGAATGTAAAGAACGCCATTAATATTAAAGACGACATGGTACACCTGATGCACTGCGAATTTTGCGTCAAGCTTATAAGCGCGGAATTACGGTGGTGAACGAAAATATAATTTAGACACTGGTTTGTTAAAATCGATTTATTAAACAACAAAAGCGTACTTCAGATTGTTATGTATCTTGAAATGTAGTACATTAACCATGACTAACGTTCATACAATTTATCATTAGCATAATGTGATCATTTTTAAAATATTCAACAATTTATAAAAATTGTTTCGAACTAGACGAACTCCACTGCATCGGGGCTCGTATATCCAAGCGGCCAGCAGTGTTATTCACTAAGGAAACCGCCTTGCTGTCAGCGCTATGTCAGCGCTGCGGCAGCGTCGAGCCTAAAAATGGTATTCACTAATGTACTTTAAACGACACCAGTGCTCGGCGTCGAATGCGGCGTGAGCTGGAACTACACTGCGTCGAGAGTTTGACGTTTAATGTACAAACAGCAACACAGCTAGGTATACACTTCAGAAATTGGAAATATTGCATGAAAGAGAATCACACTTACAGTCACGTGTCAGTTACATAGGAATGTTGAGCCACTTGGCAAAGGATGCAATTTGGTCGTGTAATATTATGGGTTCGGTATTTTTCGTTAGTAGGCACGATCGCGACATTTCCGATGGTCCCCGATGATATGTCATCGAATCTTTGTTGCTTCAAAATTTCAGTATTTGAAAACTAGTTGACATAATAAAAATTCCTTCGTCTACGAAAATTAAGAATTAGCTATCGGCCATGATTAGACGCTAGATGTCGTTGTTCCTTGTGGAAACTGGATAACGACAGTTCTTCATAGATTTGTCTAAAACCGTTTAGTAATTTAATCACGGTTTCTTCAAATTGGATTTCATGATTTATCTGACGAGGCAAGGTATTTTTAGGCGAGGTATTTTTCCAAATCAAGATATTTTTACAAATAGCCATGTTATCGGGCAATTTTAAACAAATGCTATTGCTGTCTTTATTATAATTCATCACATCTCTTAGTTGACGTTAGTTGAATACTTTACGTAAGCCAAATATACAAAATTTGAATTTGCCGCCTTTTCTTACTGCCAAGTTGGTTGGACCAAAATGTGGTTACACGGGTGACATTCATAACAGACCGGTTGAAGAAGGGAGAGTAATACACTCGTGATACACATACCCATTATGCATATCCTTGTAAGGCCCAATGTACATTACAATGTACACTCCAATTCAATGAAATTTAAACCTTTTATAAACTTAATAAAGTCGCATTTACTTTGTTTGGTCGTTTTCTCAAACAAACGAAGTTCACCACTATTCCTTACAAGGCAAGGTTCAAAATAAGATTTAAAGAAAATAGTATGGTGGGCCTTACGAGGATATTTTTTCATTGACAGAGACAAATGCTATTGCTGTCTTTATTATAATTCATCAGTCATCACATCTCTTAGTTGACGTTAGTTGAATACTTATGTAACCTTTGTGGATATGGTAGATAGACGTTTGACAGTCTACCTATAATCCTTTAATCTGTCAGTAGCCATA
The DNA here is from genome assembly GCA_025490895.1 of Thaumatotibia leucotreta. Lineage (NCBI taxonomy): Eukaryota > Metazoa > Arthropoda > Insecta > Lepidoptera > Tortricidae > Thaumatotibia > Thaumatotibia leucotreta. The sequence continues at coordinate 63,687 of JALPQI010002782.1, read as the reverse complement.
CAAATGTTTAATAGAGACTTGATAGTTTCTGGCTGAAATTCTAACTTTGAAAAAATATCTGACAGTGACAGCCGTTGAAAGGAAAATGAACGAAAATTTCTACATAGCAGCTTAGCAGTCAAATTACCGGCTCTGAAGTTAGATTGACGTCTCCAGGACTAAAGCGGATGTTATATATTATAACGTAACTATAGTAACGTCAGCTTCCGGAAAATTCGTAATCAATCATTGGTTAAACGTTTTTGTTATTACGTAACCATGGTAATGTCACCTTCTGAAGAAACCGCGAGCGATCATTGGTTAACCGTAGCAATGCTCGCCCCATTGGTCAGCAGAGTTCGGCCGAAGTCGTGATACTAGTCTCGTAAGATTTCGGAACCCGATTTGTATTATTCGACCAAGTTGCGAACAGTGCGGACGATCAACATTCCCGTGTATTGTTTAATTTGAAGTTGACATAATATAACTATATTTATCTCTTTCATTTTCTCTCTGCTCTGTCTTTAATGGTCCGTTAGGAGTGTTGCTGTTTGTACGAACTTCGTATTCTCTAAAGAAAAACAGCGACGAACTCGCCCACAACCTCGCTCACAGCCTCGATTCCTAATGTCAAATAAAACAGCTATGATTTTAGACAAGGCTGTCTCGACGTCGAGCTCGTTGACGAACGCAGCGTCGAATGTGTGAATAAGAGAATAGCATAGCTGGGTGCTCACAAATATCTATGCAGGCCTCTATTGGCGTTAGAGTGCATGTTCAGATATTTTTCAGCACACCTGTTCGGTAAGTGCGCCAATGCGCTGCGGCGATGCGCGCCGTAGATGCATCATTACGCCCTAGGGCAATCAAGGATTTTCATACAACATTAGGTCGCACTGACGCAGGATTTCTATCATAAAAATGATAAAAAGTCATCCCTGATTTTGAGAAATGATTTAGACCATTTTAGAGTAGTTTTGTGAAAATATTTTGTTTTATTTACTGTTTTTGCCTCACAAGTGTGGTGAAAAACATTGTGTGTGCCACGGGCGGTACAAGAATTATGAATTTGTATGAAGTAAAGCCCGCGCCTTCAGCTTGGGCTTTACTTTCTCACTCGTTCACAATTTCATATTTACCGCCCTTAATACACAATGTACTATTTGAGCACCGTGACCGCTCCGATACAAATTTGGGTCTACAAAAGTCGCTATAATGTTTGATTTACGACTATGAAATAGTTACCTAACAACAACACGCCAAGGGTATTCATTGAATTAATAAAAATCCCGCACATACAGACATACAGCGAGCTTTGTAGGCTGAACGACGATATCTGATGGTGACTGTAATCGCCGTGTGACACAGGAGCATTCCAGAACTCACTTACAACTAGTCATTTGGCAGGGTCGCCATGTGTGGGGGACTGATTGGTTAACAGCTACGCCAAAATAAATTTTAAGTAATTTTCTTTAGATTTTTGATGTTTGTGTATTTTGCGAGAAATATATCGCTTTTCATATTGAACTGTATAAAAAACTGTATGATGCTAGAAAGGCCAAAATGGAAGAAAACTTTCCTATTATAAGGTCCTAATTTATTGGTTGCAGATATTTTAACACATGATACTTTACATTAAAATAATTAACTTTTCATGAAGAAATCTTTTCATGTCATTTTTTTGATTTCATTTTCCTAACAAAAAAAATAATTATAATTTCGTCTAAAAAAATCATCATGTGTGCATTATCACATGTCACAATAACACTGTCTGTCATGTCATCAAACGACACAATCCAACGGAAAATAACATGACATTGACAATCAAGTATTTAATTTATCGACGAGAAGTGGCCAGCACCAGTTAAGTGGTACGTAAAAGAGGTACTAGAATCTGTTCAATGAGTTTTCATTTAATAATCACATAAACAGGGTGTTTTTACGTAGGAAATTAGTTTTTCCGTTTTCTCCAAAAAAACATCGTAAAAGCTATAATGTTTCACGGTTTAATATACTCCAGAGACCGAGTACTATCAGCTGTAAAAATATCTGCATCTAATAAATTAGGACCTTATATAATATAGCTAGTATTCCATATTCCATGTAATTTTTATATTTCTTGTGTTATTTTTTACGAAAATTCATGACAAATATAAACAGCTGATAAAACAGATGTTACCGTAAGCACAAAACTTACGGTAACATCGCCACGCGATGTATTGAATGATTTCCTGTAATCGTGATCTTTGGCACATGTCCTGTAAATTTTTTGGGCCGGATTTCAAATTCATTGGACCAACGATATACACGGTGCTCGCGAGCATTGCGAAAGATTTTAATGCTGAATTTCTGACCATATTTAGAGTCTTTAATGTTATATAAAATTTCCTGGATTCGGCTTGGTTTCAGAGATAATCAACCTTTTTTCGAAATAAGTTTTTCGACGTAACTCGTCATAAAACTTCTTTTTGATTACAATGCTACCACAATGTGCTCTAATATTACCACACCTTTTGCTTTACAATCAAAAAATAAGAATAGACTTGACGAAATAACATGTCCCATAAAAATATAATTAAAATAGATAATTTTAACAAATTGTTGTTCTGGTAAAAAGTACTGGAAATGTTGAAAAGTATTCAAATAGTCTAAAAAAAAAAGAAAATTTTTTTTTGGTGGTATTTCACATTAGGTCTCATAATATTTTTTCTTTATTTTGATGTCTAGAATGCATAGTTAAAATCTTTCGCAATACTCGCGAGCATCGTGTATATTGTATCATCGTTGCGCTTTCCAAAACTGATGTGTTGGATTTTTGACTTAGACACAAAAGGTATCAATTAACCAAATTCCCGCACAAATCAGATTTAGTTAGCGCACCGATGGTTAACTGCATATCGTCGGCTGACAAGCAAAACTCACTATAAAAACTATCACTACTCTTAGCAACCTCTTATGTCAGTATTGGATCAGAACTGAGATACGATCTCTATTTCAAGTAGGTATTTGTTACTTAGTGAGTTTTGCTTGTCAACCGACGATATAAATTTTGTTTTAATTATTGTTTTCACAACCTTCTTGATTTTTTTTGTTTTTTTTTATTTGGTAGGTCAGCGACATGACCCCAACGAGCGCGCTCGTGCAATGGAACTCGCCGCTGCCGGAGGGCGTGACGCTGCCCAACGTCGAGCTCACGTACGACCTGTTGCTGGGCGACCGCGGCCGCTACAAGGCCATATACAGCGGGCCCTCGCTCTCGTGCCGGTTGGTAACTTCTTGAAAATTACCCAAAGTCACTAAACCATTATGACCAAATTAAAAATATAAAAAAAACACCGATTCAGGAGCATTCCCTGAAAACATCTACTTTTTGTCGCTTACGACTCACTATGGTAGCTACCCTAATAAAATATGCTAGCTGTTAGGAAACACTGTCAATCTTAAAGTCTTGATATGTTATTATTATGCCGTAACTTAGCTTACTAATTTAATTTTTCAAAAGTATTGAAAAGACAGTGTCGCTTACGACATGTTTTCATGGAATGCTCCTTCAACCGATTTCTCCAAGATCCCATCATCACGGTTTGTGTTCAAGTCGGTTAAAAAAAGGATTATGGAAATCGGTTGGCGTGATATTGAGTTATTCGTCCATTTGTAGTGTAGGCCGGTTGGTAACTTAATAATGGCCCAAAGTCTCCTAAAACCAATGTCTCGTCATCACCTCGTTCATCTGTTTTTACGCGATTTTTAATGTTCTCATTCTCACAATACTCGTAATTTTGAAAGGGGCAAGGGCGTACTGCACGTTGTTGTCTCAATGTTTAATTTTGTCATACCAAACCGTTCAAACCTTGGCACCTATAAAGCCGTTTTATTCTACTGACGACAGTCACTTGCCTGGCCATCAGAGTTGAGGTGAACGATTACCCTCACTTGCAAATAATTTGCAATTAGTACTTTATTTATTAAATAAAGTACTAATTGCAATGTAGTAAATGAATGAAAAACATTTTTGATCGATCTTACAGTCGTAATTAGATTTGCTATCAGTATGAAAACATAAGAGTAATGTCAATTTTCTTCTGTTTTTACTTGAGATGTTCTTGTGTGCGTGACCGGGTCAAATTCTTTTCGTTGTCTTATTTTATGTCCCTAAAAAACGTGACGAAGTCGCGATTTTTGTATAAAATGATGATTTGTTTTAAATTTTTCATGTATGGATTAAAATCTAGCATGAAAAGGAAATACAACTACGCCCGATTTTTTTATATACCGAATCGTAACAGCAACTAAAAACGCGACAGACTCGTATCGAACAAGACAACGAAAAGAATTTCGAGCCGACCTCAACTCATGGATACCTATAGAATGGATTGTATTTCGGCAGCGTGCGCGACCTGCGGCCGGGCTGCGAGTACTCGGTGTGCCTGCAGATCCGCGCGGGGACGGCCACGGGCGGCGCCAGCGACGCCGTGACGTTCCGCGCGCCGCCCGCCGCGCCCGAGCGCCCGCCGCCGCCGCGCGCCACGCAGCGCGCGCGCACCTCGCTGCTGCTGCGCTGGCAGCAGGCGCAGGTACCTTCAAATAATCGAGTCCAGTGTCGAGGAGGGGACGTATGAAACACGATGATAGGTTTTACACCATTGTATTTCCTGGTATCTTCTGATGCTATTCTACTAAACCGTACGTATATAAATAAGTGTTGTACATGTTGTGAGAGGCGATCCCTTATCGTATGGAGAGATGTTTTTTTCTATTATATTGAATCTCTACTACTAGTTCGGACCGCGTCCGGACAGTAGCCGTCGCTAACTGTCCGGACGCAATTGATACAATAGCCATATAAGAAGGGATAGCCGCAGTAGCGTAGCGTGCCTTGTCGGGGCCCCGTATAAAATTTTTTTGGAGGCCCTTATATGGAGGTAATATAAATTAGAAAGTTTTTATTATTTTTTCTTCCACACTTTGGGGGCCCCCGTGGCCCGGGGGCCCCGTATATTTAATTGATGCGGCAGATACGGCAGTAGCTACGCCTCTGGATAGCCGGATCGAACGTTATCATTAAACTACGTTCAAAAGAATGGGCTCAGCGAATGACGTCTAGCTTTATATGGTAGGGCTGCCATTTGAATGAAATAATATATTAAAATAGATGTTATGTGTGTTCACAGGACAACGGCGCACGGTTAACGCATTACATTCTGGAGATGGACGACGGGCAGGGCTGGCGCGAGGTGGCGCGGCCGCGGACCCGGCAGCACACGGCCGGCAACCTGCGGCCGCAGACGCGGTACTGCTTCCGCGTCGCCGCCGTCAACGAGTGCGGCCGCGGCGCCTACAGCGACGAGTGCGCCGCCTGGACCGCCGGCGCGCCGCCCGCCGCGCCCGCCGCGCCCGCTCTCGCCCGCGCCGCCGCCCAGGCTCTCGCTCTGGCCTGGGAGCCCCGCAAGGGCGACGAACTCTTCACCCTCCAAGTCGACGACCCCGCCCAGGGCTACGGCTTCCGACCCGCCTACCACGGCGAGAACAACGAACACGCGTGCACCGAACTGCGACGCGCGACCGAATACCGCTTCCGCCTCTGCGCTCAGACCGACGACGGCCAGAGCCCCTGGTCCCCCGAGGTCGCGTACCGCACGCTGGCCGAGCGGCCCGGCCCGCCCGGCCGCCCGCAGCCGCGCGGCAAGGTCCTCCCGCGCGCCTTCCGTCTCCGCTGGGAGCCCCCCACCGACGGCGGCGGCGCGCCCGTCACCTCCTACACGCTCGAGCTCGACGCCGGCGACGGCTACCGGCGCGCCTACTCCGGCCCCGAGCGCGAGGCGCACTGCGACCGTCTGCAGCCCGGCACGCCCTACCGCGCCCGCGTCTGCTGCGCCAACGAGGCCGGCGAGAGCGAGTGGTCCGCCGCCGAGACCGTGACCACCGAGGCCACCGCGCCCGGCGCGCCGTCGGCGCCCGAGCCGGCCGCGCCCGCGCGCGCCACGTCGCTGGCCGTTCGGTGGCGCGCGCCCGACTGTTGTGGCGGCGCGCCGCTCACCGAGTACCGCGCCGAGCTCGCCGCGCCCGACGGCGTGCGGCTCGCCTACTGCGGCGCCCGGCCCGAGTGCGACGTGCGCGACCTGGCGCCCGGCCGCGCCTACCGCCTCACCGTCACCGCCGTCAACCGCGTCGGCGCCGGCCCGCCGTCGGCGCCGCTCGACTTCACCACGGCGGCGGCGCCCCCGGACGCGCCGGAGACCCCCGCCGCCGAGATCCTGTCGCCGCGCTCCGCCCGCCTCGAGTGGACCGCGCCGGCCGACAACGGCGCCCCCGTCCTCGACTATCGGCTGGAGATGAGTGCGGCGAGCGCAGAGGAGGCGGCGTACGCGGAGGTGTACCGCGGCCCCGAGACGAGCTGCGTCGTGGACTCGCTGGTGCCGTTCTCGCCGTACCTGTTCCGCGTGTGCGCGACCAACGCGGCGGGGCGCGGCGCGTGGGCGGCGCCGCGGGACGCGCTCACGCCGCGCGCGCCGCCCGGGCCGCCCGGCGCGCCGCGGCACGAGGCCGGCGCCGCCAGCCTGCGCCTGCACTGGCGCGCGCCCGCCGACCACGGCGCGCCCGTGCTGCGCTACCGCGTGCAGGTGGACAACGACGCGTTCGAGACCGACGGCCCGGCGGCCGAGCGGCTCGTGGAGGGCCTCGCGCCCGACACGGTGTACCGCGTGCGCGTGGCGGCGCTCAACGAGCTCGGACTGGGCGAGTGGAGCGAGGAGGCGCGCGCGGGCACGAGGCCGCCGCCGCCGCCGCCGCCGGCGCTGCGGCTGGCGCAGGCGGCGCACAACTACCTGCGGCTGGAGTGGGCGGCGAGCGGCGGCGAGGGGGCGCACTACTGCGTGGAGATGCGCGCGGCGGACGCGCGCGAGTTCCGGCCGGTGTACCGGGGCTCGGCGCGCGGCTGCAAAGTGAAGAAGTTGAAGGAGGCGAGCGAGTACTGGTTCCGGATCCGGTGCTCGGACTCGCGCGGCGGGCGCGGCGGCTGGAGCGCGGCGCTGGAGGCGCGCACGCCGGCCGCGCCGCCGCCGGCGCCGCGCGCGCCCGCGCTGTCGCTGCCGGCGCCGCGGCAGGCGCTGGCCGTGTGGGACAAGCTCGACGACGCCGTGCCTACCACCTACGTGTTGCAGTGTGCGAGGGGGAAGGATGCCATATTCAAACAGGTGATTATTGTTGAATTGCGATATTTATTTATTTCTTTATTTACACAAATTTCCAGGTCGTTAAATGACGTAACGTTTTGATAGTCTCTATTAAATTGAGTCTTTATTAAATTAATTCTACCTAATTGAGGAAATTGCGGTAAAGATGCCTATTGGGTTCATTAGTCCACCCTCTAACTACTTTGAGACGTTGATCAAAAATCTATGAAATAGTAGGTTGCATGCCAAAGCCGTTTAAGTGGGAAATGTCTCGGATGACGTGTAATTGTAGTAACCTGTGGTCCGAGGCTTTCCCATTTAATGGCTGAGGTGTGTATATTATTCTTTTGCTCAAAGGACCCGGTAGGCGGCAACTTAGCTTAGCGCAGCGGCCGGCAAAGTGCATTTGCCGGCCGGAGGGCAGAAAAATCAATCATCTGTCAAATTAGCCTCGTCACAAAAACCTAAATTAAAATATGCCGTAATTCTTTTTTTTTTCGGCCGGTCGCTCATCTTTTTGTGCGGACATTATCTAAACTTGTCCGTCTTGTCTACTGACGGACATTACTGGCCAAAGTTTACAAGCCCACTTGTCTCTCTAGGTGTACTCGGGTTGCGAGCCGCAGTTCCAGCTGGAAGCGCTGGAGTACGGCGGCGAGTACTCCGTACGCGTGTGCTCCGTGCGCGGCGGGCTGGCCAGCGCCTGGTCGCCCGCCGCGCGCCTCGCCGTGCCGCCGCCGCCGCCGCCCGCGCGCCCGCGCCGCGCCCGCGCCGCGCGCGCCTTCTCCACGCGCCAGGTGAGTCCCCGCTGCCACCGCGCGGCGTCTGGCCAGCGCCTGGTCGCCCGCCGCGCGCCTCGCCGTGCCGCCGCCGCCGCCGCCCGCGCGCCCGCGCCGCGCCCGCGCCGCGCGCGCCTTCTCCACGCGCCAGGTGAGTCCCCGCTGCCACCGCGCGGCGTCTGGCCAGCGCCTGGTCGCCCGCCGCGCGCCTCGCCGTGCCGCCGCCGCCGCCGCCCGCGCGCCCGCGCCGCGCCCGCGCCGCGCGCGCCTTCTCCACGCGCCAGGTGAGTCCCCGCTGCCACCGCGCGGCGTCTGGCCAGCGCCTGGTCGCCCGCCGCGCGCCTCGCCGTGCCGCCGCCGCCGCCGCCCGCGCGCCCGCGCCGAGCCCGCGCCGCGCGCGCCTTCTCCACGCGCCAGGTGAGTCCCCGCTCCCACCGCGCGGCGTCTGGCCAGCGCCTGGTCGCCCGCCGCGCGCCTCGCCGTGCCGCCGCCGCCGCCGCCCGCGCGCCCGCGCCGAGCCCGCGCCGCGCGCGCCTTCTCCACGCGCCAGGTGAGTCCCCGCTCCCACCGCGCGGCGTCTGGCCAGCGCCTGGTCGCCCGCCGCGCGCCTCGCCGTGCCGCCGCCGCCGCCGCCCGCGCGCCCGCGCCGAGCCCGCGCCGCGCGCGCCTTCTCCACGCGCCAGGTGAGTCCCCGCTCCCACCGCGCGGCGTCTGGCCAGCGCCTGGTCGCCCGCCGCGCGCCTCGCCGTGCCGCCGCCGCCGCCGCCCGCGCGCCCGCGCCGAGCCCGCGCCGCGCGCGCCTTCTCCACGCGCCAGGTGAGTCCCCGCTGCCACCGCGGCAGCTGGCCGGCGCCTGGTCGCCCGCCGCGCGCCTCGCCGTGCCGCCGCCGCCGCCGCCCGCGCGCCCGCGCCGAGCCCGCGCCGCGCGCGCCTTCTCCACGCGCCAGGTGAGTCCCCGCTCCCACCGCGCGGCGTCTGGCCAGCGCCTGGTCGCCCGCCGCGCGCCTCGCCGTGCCGCCGCCGCCGCCGCCCGCGCGCCCGCGCCGAGCCCGCGCCGCGCGCGCCTTCTCCACGCGCCAGGTGAGTCCCCGCTCCCACCGCGCGGCGTCTGGCCAGCGCCTGGTCGCCCGCCGCGCGCCTCGCCGTGCCGCCGCCGCCGCCGCCCGCGCGCCCGCGCCGAGCCCGCGCCGCGCGCGCCTTCTCCACGCGCCAGGTGAGTCCCCGCTGCCACCGCGGCAGCTGGCCGGCGCCTGGTCGCCCGCCGCGCGCCTCGCCGTGCCGCCGCCGCCGCCGCCCGCGCGCCCGCGCCGCGCCCGCGCCGCGCGCGCCTTCTCCACGCGCCAGGTGAGTCCCCGCTGCCACCGCGCGGCGTCTGGCCAGCGCCTGGTCGCCCGCCGCGCGCCTCGCCGTGCCGCCGCCGCCGCCGCCCGCGCGCCCGCGCCGCGCGCGCCTTCTCCACGCGCCAGGTGAGTCCCCGCTCCCACCGCGGCAGCTGGCCGGCGCCTGGTCGCCCGCCGCGCGCCTCGCCGCTTGTATCTTCATCATCATCATCATATCAGCCGAAAGACGTCCACTGCTGAACTTAACCCTCCCCCAAAGATTGCCCCAATGACCGGTCCTGCGGCCACGTACCGGAAAGGGCTTTTTTATTCTTTAAAAACAGATAGCAAAGTTGCGTTTTATCCACAAGAGTGCAAAGTTTGAACTTCCCTTTTTTTTTTTTTAAATAAAAGTGTATTTTACATAGATCAGTTGTTTTTATTATGTTGTGTTACCTCACTTAAGGAAGGTGAAAAGTTTTGTGATACACACGGCTGCAAAGTTATTTTAGCTCGTGTGTATTGCAACACTATATGCTCAGGATTCTATTCTTGAACCACTCGCTTCGCTCAGGATTCTATTTTCGAACCACTCGCTTCGCTCGTGGTTCAACCATAGAATCCATTCGCTATATCGTGTTGCAATTCCACACTTGGTTAAAATACAACTTTGCACCCTTGCATAACAAATAAAGGGAGGTTGTTTGAAAGTAAGTTGTTTACGCAGGTGGCGTGGCTGATGGCCGGCGCGTTCCTGCTGCTGGGCGTGCTGGTGGCGGTACTGCTGCAGCAGCTGGTGGAGCCGCGGCCGTGACGCGCGCTCGCGGCGGCGCCCTCGCGCGCGCTCGCCACCATCTCACCGACCACTGTGCTATCCAATCCAGAGACGACACGAAATAGTTGAATTCCGAATTGTTTAATCTATGACTCGCCCGGGTCAACCTCGCCCGTGTATTAAATGCGTAAATGTTGCAGTCACCGATAATTTTAATCATTGTCTCTTGTATGTTGTAATTGTACTTTCACAAACTTTTTATCTAGTCTATGCTTCGAACTTGCTGTTTTTGTTTATCGCAGACTAAAAGGCGATGCTCTATAAAATGATTATCTATTTTATCATTCGATATACATGTAGTAAAATTTTCTTTTAAATAAATGAAATGTACTTCCAATATTTACTAGTCTTCTGACTGTAATTATGTTTTCCAAATATTTAATGATATTTTTATAAAATATTAGATCGGTCTGTTGCATGTTTTATCAGATTTAGTATAGCAACCAAGGTGCTCTATTATTATTAACATTCTGTTAAGAGGGACATGGCCCCTCGCTCTGCAACGAGTTTCCAGTGTGTGTGCTGTGATCACTTCCTTATGCGAATGAGACTGATTTTAAATAAATGCTTTCTTTCTATAGACACGTTTTGAATGATGGCTTCATAATATCGGTCTAGCTGCGTCCGCGCAATCGCGCACGATATCCACTCGCAAACGGCGTCTGACCGTGTTACGGCGTCTGAACGCGTACGACACTCGACCGCGTACGACTCTCGACCCCGTACGACACTCGACCCCGTACGACACTTGACTCCGTACGACACTTGACCGCGTACGACAACCGACCGCGCGCAGCGTTAGACCGCGTCCGACGCGGCAGTGACGTCACAGTCCGATCATGTACTCCGAATGCTTATTTGATAACATTCATATAATCGTATTGTATCGACGATAGTTAATTTTAACATTTTATATCATAGGACATGAACTTTTATTAATCATTAATTCATTATATTATGTAAATTAGAGTTATTTGTATAATTTTAAATCTAGAGATTACGAATTATTGAGATTGTTACCACCCGGTGTAATGAATTATAGGGTTTGTTAAATTCGACCTAACTTGTAAGAATTTAAGTTCCAAATATGACAAAGAAATAATTATGTAATCATCACTAAATATTGATGTTCTTGCTACTAATTGTTCATTACAGTATTAGAGAATTTTTTAAGCTATTTTACTACGATGTCTTCGATCGATGATTTCTTGTAGATAAGCAAAATATATCTTTTATTGTATTCAGTCGTTCAGAAACGTTAGAATTAAAATTAATAGTGCATTATGAATTATGAATTTACATGTTTATACTTGAATGTTTCTTAGTATCACTATTGATGTTATCAGAAATGGAGTTCTCTACGGACTATCGGCTATTCTTATACATGACAATTGTTAATGTGCGATCAGACGCTCGGCGAGCTGCGGCGAGCCTCCCCGCCGCCTCACCGCCGCGCCGCCGAACTTGTCCCGCGGCTCGGCGAGCATGCTCGCGCACCAGTGTCCGCGGCAACGGCCGCTCGCACTCGTTTGTACGAACTTTACCGTGACGCACCAATAGGCTTAAACATAAATATAATATTTCGTAAATATATAATATTTACCTCCTCTGTGATTAGCGTATCTTTTCTTGTTAAATCTTCGTTGTTATCCGATACATTCCTATATTTTACTTTCAGTTTCATAGACGATGTCGGCGATGAATATTCACTTGTGCCTCGTTTTGTAAGGCGTGGTTTGAAAGGTAAGCACAGCTTACGACATTATAAAAAAATATTAATTTTTGAAATGTTTATCATAATAGTGTGCAATTAACTATTTATTTATTCTGTATCGCTTAATATAATATTTATTTTTTAGAAATTATATAGAGTTTCTACATATAGTGTGGTCTAATTACGAAAGGAAAATTCGATGTTCCTAAATAAGTTAACAATATTGCACAATACACGGACCCGGCTAAACTGTGTACCACAGACAAGCATTCCAAGTCGATTCCACTTGTAAATAGGCCTAATGAACTCTCGTCTTGTATGATTGTACAATCATCTCGCTTTAGTTGTCAAATGTAAATAAATCTGATGTTATGAATCATGAGCTTCATATAAGGGCATGTTTAGGTACTGAACATGTATGCCAATGGAAATTACTACACTGTATTGAGACTAAACGTTTTAAAATAATGAAATGAATATATTAAATTAACGGGGATAACATCTCATATTGTATTTGTGTTTGAATTAGTAACGTATAACGAAATGTATATGTTTATAATGTAATATTTGATGACGTTATGTATACAATTTATTAAACATGAATATATCAATAAAACTATATTTTGTGTACGATGAATGTTTTTATTTCATTTTCAACTTAAACCACCTTAATTTGAAAGCATTACAAAGTAACATCCTAATTGTACATTTTAAATTTTGCTGTTACGTCATTACATTAGGTAGGTAATTTAAGATCACTGAACTATAACAAATACTACTTAAAAATTAAAGAATATCAAATTACAATTGCTCATAAGTATCTTAGCAATAAGACAACGAAGGTAAACACATTTCTTTGGTCCTATTCGAAGACTAGATTGTTTGTACTATAATGAGTATTAAATTATTCTACTCTACGTTCTACCTGCACACATGCAACGAACATGATGAAAAATATTCAAAGGCACTTGAACGTACGATAAACTTGTTCATATTTGGGGGCATTTTCAAATACCAATAAACTTCACAGTGCGTTTACTATTTTAAAAAGTAAAGGCCCGTACATCTCACTTGCCTTCACTATAAAATAAAAAAAAAAAAACATTAAACTGACCATTCATGTACTTCACGCTGATTGTAATAAGGATTGGTTAGTTTACTTGTGTTGACGTTAAACTCACGGCGCAAGGTCATGGTAGACGCACTGTTCAGTATATGTCGCTCTGTGAACTTCTTACATTGTTTGAGGATCGCGATATAACAAGTAAATTATGTAAACTGGAATACAAAATTGAAGTGTAAATGTTTTATGATTAGTCCGCTAGATTTTTTGCCACACGATGTAAATATTACACTTAAACAAATATTTTATCTAAACTTATAAACTACACAAGTTATGTATTTTATAATTTTATTTTATTCATTGGAAGTATAAATAAAAATGACCAGCAAATATAACAGGACGCCCTCGCTTTTGTTTTACGCTAAGGGGAATAATTGGCACGATTTTAGGTTTTCGCTATATATTTCATTGTAATCGATTAAATATGATTCTTCTTTAGTAGCTATGTTGTCTATGCAGCCTTTGAAATTATGTGGAAATGCTTTCTTTCCTATTGCACTGTCCTCTTCGTTAATACCACCTAAAAACAACAAAACATTATTATACTGTGTTTTGTAAATTAGAAACAATTAGAAAAAAAAACTGGTTCGAAGGACCATTTCTCAATTTATAGCATAGTTCATGTAATAAGGTGATATAAAAATAAATGACATGACACTGAAACACAATTAACTCTGTTTGGGTTATTAAAAAACTAAGTACCTAAGTATAATTTTCCCAGCCTGCTGCAGTAACAACATGAACTGAATACCCAAAATAAATCTTACCTATGTAAATATCCACGTCATCATAACGGGACCCGTTCAGACCGAGTTCATCGCTGTACACCAAACTTTGATCCACAGTAATGGATATATTGGAGGTGTCTAACTTCAGCAGAAGCACATGCCATTCTCCGTCAGCGAGGAACCCGGCTCTGGGCAGCAACTTGGACTGTATTTGAAGTGGTTTGGGGAGACGCCATTCTTTATCTGTGGCGGATTGTGCGTCGTCACGGGGGATAGACCAGGCCAGCTTGAGGTAATTGTGCTCAATCCCGAGACCTAGATATTCGGTGTCCTGTTGAGAAATGAAGAGATTTTGTGATTCGATAATTTAAGGATAATTACAAAAACCCATAGGGCCTCTCTTAAATGAGATTCAGTTTTGGTTCGACTTGTCAGTTATTCTACAGGTTGCCCACGAGCATTCGAAAACATTTTAATGATGAATTCCTGACCATATTTAGAGTCTTTAATGTTATATAAATTTCCTGGATTCAGATTGGTCTCAGATATATTTTTTCGAAATAAGTTTTTCGTCGTAACTCGTCATAAAACTTATTTTTGATTACAATGCTGCCACAATGTGTTTTAATATTACCACACCTTTTGCCTGGCAATCAAAAAATAAGAATAGACTTGACGAAATAACCTGTCCCTAAAAAAATAACTATAAAATAAATAATTTTAAAATTGTTGTTTAGACAAAAAGTACTGGAAATGTTAAAAAGTATTCAATAAGACAAAAAAAAAATTTGATGTCTAGAATGCATAGTTAAAATCTTTTGGAATGCTCGCGAGCACCCTGTATACAACTGACACATCAGGATTGCGATTAGGTTCTAAACTGAATCACATTAGTGGATCGTAGCCTCAAAGTGGACCCTCCTCAAAGTGGCAAACACTCCGGTTTCTATGGAAAACAAAGTCAGACAGACCTGGTACGGTCTAGTATGAGTCGTTCCTTAAGTGTAAAAGAAAACAAATACTTAGAAAGACATTCGCTGCAAATCTAACCTCATCGCAATAACCACTCTTAAATTAGCAGTCTTAGCTTCCAGAAACTGTGCTGAGTTTTTGTCAGTCTTATAAAGGAAATAGAGTTTAACCAAAATTTTAAACCATGTGACTGACGATGTGTAACTTGGGGAGGAAGACGAAGTACTTATAAATGAAGTCTTACCATTATAATAGACAGCAGCATCCCCATCGGTTCGGCAGTGGTAAAGTTGAGCGTAACGTATAAGGGGAGCGTTGAGCCAGTGCCCAGTCTCTGCTCGCCCGCGCGGCGTATGGCCGTCCGCCGGCCGAGAGATAGCAGAGAATCGCCCGCAAATTGAGGAATTGTCACGTTTACCCCTGAGAAATAAAAACGTTTCATTCCTGGGGGCTGTTTTCCTACTACCTATTCCCCGAACTCACAGAAACCTAGGGGTTGGTCTGTGGTCAGACTCTACGGCTGACTTAATTAAATAATTAATCTTAGTTTCGGACCAAATAATATATGGTGTTACTTTAGAGACCGAGTTGGTAATCCGGCAATACCTAAGTATTTATCGGCTGTACAGCTTGCCAGCCGGCTTCGACAACCTCACGAATTTGCCTCCGTTCGGTGTTTGTGGACATGCGGTGTCCCGTAGCACAAATGCATTAATTTATACCCCCTGTATAACAGCGTGATACGCAGTGCGCACGGCCGTATTCCACAACGCACATGCTGCCGCCGCAAGATGTACAATATCGATTTGGTTAAGGCTCCAACTAAAAATAATTGAAAGCTACTCACTCTGCTGACAATCAAAGCCCACATGTCCCGCAGCGCAAACGCATTTCTCCCCCCTGCAGTTCCCAGCAGGCGGTCGGCATTACTCCTGACTACAGCCAGCGTGGCGGCGACAGCGGCCGCCGGCGGCGCCCGCGCACACGCAGCGCGCGCGGCCGTCCTCCACCACGCAGGTGCTGCCACCGCAAGATGTACCATATCGATTTGGTTAAGGCTCCAACTAAAAAAAATTGAAAGTTACTCACTGTGCTGACAATCAAAGCCCACATGTCCCGCAGCGCAAACGCATTTCTCCCCCCTGCAGTTCCCAGCAGGCGGTCGGCATTTCTCCTGACTGCAGCCAGCGTGGCGGCGACGCAGCGCGCACGGCCGTCCTCCACTACGCAGTGGGCACGCGATGCCGCCGCATGAGGTACCATATCGATTTGGTTAAGGCTCCATCTAAAAAAAATTGAAAGCTACTCACTGTGCTGACAATCAAAGCCCACATGTCCCGCAGCGCAAACGCATTTCTCCCCCCTGCAGTTCCCAGCAGGCGGTCGGCATTTCTCCTGGCTACAGCCAGCGTGGCGGCGACAGCGGCCGCCGGCAGTACCCGCACTCACGTAGCGCCCTCACCCATCCTCCACCACGCACGTGCTGCCGCCGCAAGATGTACCATATCGATTTGGTTAAGGCTCCAACTAAAAAAACAATTGAAAGCTACTCACTGTGCTGACAATCAAAGCCCACATGTCCCGCAGCGCAAACGCATTTCTCCCCCCTGCAGTTCCCAGCAGGCGGTCGGCATTTCTCCTGACTACAGCCAGCGTGGCGGCGACGCAGCACGTACGGTCGTCCTCCACTGCGCAGTGCGCATGAGCTGCCGCCGCATGAGGTACCATATCGATTTGGTTAAGGCTCCAACTAAAAAAATAATTGAAAGCTACTCACTCTGCTGACAATCAAAGCCCACATGTCCCGCAGCGCAAACGCATTTCTCCCCCCTGCAGTTCCCAGCAGGCGGTCGGCATTTCTCCTGGCTACAGCCAGCGTGGCGGCGACAGCGGCCGCCGGCGGCGCCCGCGCACACGCAGCGCGCGCGCCCGTCCTCCACCACGCAGGTGCTGCCGCCGCAAGTTTCGGCGCCGCATGGCGTGCCGTCACAGTCGCCCAGGTTCTGACCATCTGTGGGAAGAAGTAATCTTCTACTGTGCCTATAATCCGTTGTTTTAGGTATCAACATTTTCGGATAATTACCCAACCAGCAAAACCACCTGGATTTATCACTGACCGATTACAACAACTAATTCAATTTATATCACCGGTAAAATACATCATTAATATACCTTACCAAGAATATTTTGCCGTTCAAGTGGCAGGAGAACATTGTTGATGTGAAGATTTCTAATGCAGCCGGTGAATGCTTCAGGAGGACCTGACATAACATCAAAAGGCAGCGTTGCTAGGTCTTCCGCACCGCCTGTAATGAAACGAATGTATATTAAACCTTTTCATATTTACCGTCTAGAATACCTAACAGGTGCCCCGTGTGATGACGTGCCTCTGCCTACCACGTTACCAATTACCTAAAGTGGTTATGACGACGTTTTCGAAGCTATTGTCCTGCTGACAGATCACATACAGGCAGAGGCTCTAAGTACTTACCGCAAATTTCTAGGATTTTTCTCACTCTAATAACGCCTTCGTTACGCCGCGGCCACGACATTGGTCTAAGGCGACCGGCTTAGCGGAAAACGTATGATGCTCCCTCTCGTACCCATATCGGCATCCCGCTCCCACTCATGGATTCGCTCCAATGTCGTGGCCGGGCCTTTAGAGTGACAGAGAAAAATCCTCGAAGTGTCCTAAAGACGATAATTTCATAGACACTAGTGATGGACGCTTCAATCTTATTTCTAAGAACATACGTATTTAAATGAACAAAACAAATGGCTAACTTTTAAAACTTTTTTAAAATCAGAATGAATGTACATCATTGGGTTCAGGGTTGCCAATCGCTAAAGCTTAATCGTCAATCGTAAACGAAAGCCAGCTAACTGTCTTTATCGCGCTAATATGAAAGAGTGACAGAGAGAAAACTACGACAGGCTACTAAGCGTTAGCGATTGGCAACTTGGCTAAGCATCCTGTTCAACAGAATGAAACGACTAGCGACGTCACGTCGGATCTAGTGGATCAGTCGAGGAGCACAAGAACACGACTGAAGAACACGTAGAGGCGGCTGCCGTAGCGGCCCGCCTTCACCGCGTGCCACGCACCAGCGACGTCACGCCGCACAGACTGCGACCACACGGACACGACTGACCTAGCAGCATGCTGGCAGCGGCGGCGGTGTGCGGGTAGGCGTGCGCCAGCAGCGGCTCGGTGGCGAGCGCGCCGTCCGCGAACACGTAGAGGCGGCTGCCGTAGCGGCCCGCCTTCACCGCGTGCCACGCACCAGCGACGTCACGCCGCACAGACTGCGACCACACGGACACGACTGACCTAGCAGCATGCTGGCAGCGGCGGCGGTGTGCGGGTAGGCGTGCGCCAGCAGCGGCTCGGTGGCGAGCGCGCCGTCCGCGAACACGTAGAGGCGGCTGCCGTAGCGGCCCGCCTTCACCGCGTGCCACGCACCAGCGACGTCACGCCGCACAGACTGCGACCACACGGACACGACTGACCTAGCAGCATGCTGGCAGCGGCGGCGGTGTGCGGGTAGGCGTGCGCCAGCAGCGGCTCGGTGGCGAGCGCGCCGTCCGCGAACACGTAGAGGCGGCTGCCGTAGCGGCCCGCCTTCACCGCGTGCCACGCGCCCAACGCCACCACCGCGCCGCTGCGCACCAGCGACGTCACGCCGGACAGACGGTCTGCGAACACAATTTTGAAGCCTCCATAAAACACAATTTGATTTATATTCATTTGGATGATGTAAATGATCGGTACGACGAGTGATCGTTTACTGTAACACCCTTATTCATTAACTTCTCCTATTTAACGTAACAAGCCGATAAATATTTGTTTGTCCTTTTCGGTCTTATCAATATGTCTCGACAGGGACTAACGATACTTATCGGCTTGCTTATTAGTTAGGAGACGTTTATGTATAAATATAAGACATCTAAGTGGGACTAACAAAGGACAAACCGCTGATGAGCGGGGCTCTATGGTACTTACCTACCTACTCTCGAAGTTTTCGCCCTCAAGAAACTAGTAGAAGCAATAAAAATCAAACTGGCCGCGGTTTAGAAACTGCGTGATTTATTAAGGTGCGTTGGACTAAATTAAGACAGCTTTCCGAATGGGAAAAGACAAAAAGTCGTCCATCTAATCCCAACATTCCCAACTCACCTTAGCTATTATACTTAACAGTAAGTTTCTACTTGGACTTGGACTTCAAACCTGTCCATCGGTACTCTAGCAGTCCTCCCTGCAACGATAGCGCGGTATAGAAATGTGGCGTCTCCACGAACGCAATGAGCCCTCGTTCCTTGTTTGGCTTAATCTCCGCTTCAAGCGCCAGGCTCACGCTTGACACGGCTTGAGGCTTCAGCTTTACGAACGATCTGGTGCCAGTGAAGTAAACGTCCGTTGGAATCAGATCTGGAAGTAGAATACCTATAGTTGCAGAAAATACTTTCCAATCATTTAAACTTAGCTTGTATGTATACTATGAGGGTTTGAGGGCAGTCTGCTGTGAGATCGAACTTAATTAATAGTGCTGCCGTCGAGTCATGTGATTGCTTTTAAAAAATAATTAAGTATCGGACGTATCGTCCTACATGAACCCGGCTCATTCTGATGTGAATTCATCAGTATTCATGTGTCTGATCATTGCATCGGTCAGCCGTGGCTACAAATAACTGTTTTATAGGCCTATGTATAAAGTTGATTCTGACCTTTATCACAGTACGTTCCGGTCTTCCCATAAGGGCAGTCGCACTGAGCCCGATCAGCGGAGAGCACGCACTTGCCACGGCACTGAGTGACAGCGCGGTCACATGGGCTGCGGGACGACGCACATGTAGCACCGAACCAGCCCTCGTTGCAGATGCACCTGTGGGATGGTGCTAAATAAATGTCTGATTTATAATGAAATCGAGTTACGTGATGAGTTGTGGTCAACGCCTTTTCATACATACGTTATACATACCAACAGCTCTGCGCCTTGCAAGCCTATGCCGCACCATACGTACGAGATATAGCTGAAGCCAGAAAGGAATATTACCCTAAAGCCCTACCTAAATCTTCAAAACCCTTATCCATAAGTATAGCCTCTTTAATAGTATTGATATTGATTAAAAAGAGACTGATCGCTGCGAGCAGCCCGCAAGTTGTTGTCAAAACTAGATGTGCTAGGGCTACAGGACTTTGCAGTGCACTGCACTGTGCCATACAGACCAACGCCATGGCCGCCAAGCAGCCGCCACCTCGACTTACCCGTAAGTAGCCGGCGAGTGTATACATACGCCCCTTGGCGCATTACAAGACTTGGCGGTACATTGCGCCACACCGCACTGGCCGACGCCACGGCCACCCAACGCCTTGCCGGCGCCGACCGCCTGTCCCGATATCTCCCAGATGCAGCCGCGCCAGCCCCCGTGTAAGGGCAAGTCGTGGGGAAGGTCGCTGAAGCCGGGAGATGGGTGGCCGCCTGGAAAACATTAAACCAAATCTGGCATTTGCAATACATTCGGCGACAGTTGGCATAAATTTACGTCCAGTGAAACGTCATAGAATAACTCAAGACCTAAAAACCCAGAGTCCAATACACTGTAAACACTACAGTCTGTTTTAAATTGTATACTGGCTCTCTTGGATTTAAGTGCCAGGCTTACCGTGTTATCCATAAGTATACTCTAGGTATACCTATCACCTTGGTATACTCACCGATGTAGACATAGGGTTGCACAGTCATCTTGGCGTCGTGCGCGAGCGCGTTGCCGGTGGCGTTGTGACGACCGTCTACGCTGAGCCCGGCCGCTCGGCCGCGGCGCCACACGCGCACCACGTGGCCGCCGCGCCGCGGGCTCAGCGCGCGCGCCGTGAACACTCGACGAGGCCCTGGCAGTTTCCAAGATTACTTTAATACCATCGGTGACGTGGTTAGGGGGACCATGGCCCCGGGCGGCAGATGTGAGAGGTACAATAGGATTTAACGCTGACAGACAGCTAGTTTACCCCACGCTCAGGGTGGGTTGCATCAAACCGTCTGCTAGCGTCAAGTCTTTCGTTAAAATGTATGTATGTTAAGTTTCGTTAATTATGAGAGTGATATGCCGGGTAATGTCAATCGGCCTGTTAAGGGTGATTGACCAACCCGCCCTTAGTGGAGTAGATAGAGTGGTCAGAAGAGTGACGCAAAATTTATATACTCGTCATAAGATAGGCACGATGGATGTCGAATTGTGGAAAGCACCTTGGAACCCTGATAAGATTCATCGTCCTTTTTCTCAACTGTAAAATCGAAACACAACAGCCACATGGTTAAACATTACCTACCTATGTCGTCGCGAGATAGACCGTCTGCAACTTCAAGGGAAAATGGGAAATTTGGGAAAAATATGAAGCCTTATAACAACAAAAACTAATCATTACGAGCTTTTTAATAGATTCAGGTGTGTCATAGCTGAACCGCTCAAGCTACTTAATAAATACGTTCAAAATAAAGAAATAATTTTGTAATAATACAGACCACCCCCCATATTCCAAGTCAGCATAACGTATCCCTTGACAAAAGTCAGCGCCAAGTGGTGACTATGTGCGTCGTGCCTCCCGCCCTGGCCCACGAACGCGAGCAACGCTATTTGATCCATGTCGGTAGTTTGGAACCGCAGGCGCAGGTCGAAGCGCTCGGAACTGGCCTGCGATAGTGGGTAGATGAGGTATGATGAGATCTCGCTGCTTATGGGGGCCAGCGATGGACGGGTTATATCCACATCTGAAAGTATTTTCACGTTTACTGATAAAACAGAACTTCTGTTTGGTTTATATGTATTTATGAGCAATTCTAAAAAAAATATATATTTTAATAGGTTGCAAGATCTACCATATTTCCCAAAATGTTCCTGGAAGTGTCCCACATACTTCCTGGGACAATGTGAGAAATCTCACAAACTTTCTGGGTCAATCATATCAATATCAAAGTATGTGGGACACTTCCTGGAACATTTTGGAAATATGGTGGATCTTGCTTAGCATTTTTGATTCTACCAGTCTACCAATATTTATCAAAATCGAAGAAGTGGCTTTCTAGGATATTTATTTTTAGGAAATGTGATAGATCTTGCTCAGCATCATTGGCTCTACCTGCCAATTTTTATCAATATGAAGACGACTACGAACATTTTGAGAACTGCTCTTTAAAATAATTACGATAAATTAATCACAGTTAAACTAGCAGATGGCATGAAAAACACTTTGTTGACTGAGACTGAGAACATAAAATGGATTTAAGTAAATGATTTTAACTAAAACTAAAGTAAGTAATATTGCATTTTCTCTACCGGCTCTAAGTTTCACATTAATCTTGACCTTCAGAGGACGTAATTTATATGTGTGATAACTGCATCTTCCATCTCGGCTTCATCTAAGATTTAGATTTTAGATTTATTTCTACAAAACACATGGCAAACTAAAACCAAAGGAGAGTTATATTTATTTAAGTCTCCTGTAGTTTTAACGGAGATCCTAACTAATAGATAGTACCTAAACATAATAAACCTATTAAAATAGAAATAAACAATTAATCATAACGGCATTTATTTATAGGTAAATCTAATAACAAAACAAAAATAAATTAATGAAACAGCCAATTCATATTAATTACGAGCACGTGTGCATGCTAAATACCTAGTAAATAAAACAAGTACTGACTATATTCGCAGAAAATGCCGTGCTTGCCGTAGGGGCAGAGGCAAAGGAAGCCGCTGCCCGGGTGCGGCACGCAGCTGCCGCCTGACTGGCACGGGTTGTGTGCGCACACCGACATCTCGCAGTGCAGGCCTACCCACCTTCAACAACAAGTACTTATACGAATAGCTATTATGTAGGTAAATATGTACCTATCTACACCTATAAGACACCGCACCATTGCCACGCTGGCTGCGTACTGAGGTCTGCAGTGGTCATCAATGTTATTTTACATCAAAGACCTGACAGATCGCAGAACACATCCAGTGCGGCAAAGGCATTAGTCTTGTCATTGCGGTGATTACGGTCTCATCTGCGGACCGTGGAACTAATAACCATAGCTCTGACGATTATTCTTACGGCCAGTTTAATAATCCTCGGATACATCATTATACAGGGTGTTTGTTATGTCCTTAGCCAAATTTGGATATGTCATTCGCGATCACCAGTACACAACATTTTTGAAAAAAAAGTGACACTTTTTTTAGTTTTTGTTTTCCGTTTTTTATCCGGCAAAAACATAATTTGTGGTCACTAGGCAAGTTTGTTTCAATCCGTGCGATTCGATGGCAGACAAAAGGGTAGCAGGTTTGAGTAGTCAAGTCTTAGCCAATCAGGAGTTCATCACAAGCACCGATCAGCCGACGTCACTCACCCCACCATCGGCACTAAACAATGAATAAAATGTCCTAACTACACGCACACACGATTGTTATTTGACTAAAACTGCCCAAGCGCATACCTACCTGTACCTGCTCGTTGTCATCAACAATTCAATTTGCTTAGAGAGTGCATTAGAATCGATACCTGAGGTAAACCAGTACGCGTTTGTATGACGGAACATTTAAGTTAACTCCGTTCTTGAGGTCAAATTATGCTGGCTCGGCTGATCGCAAGATGCCATGTGCCATTTGTACAGCACTCTGTAAACAAAGAAGGAGTGCGCTTGCGTGAACACGCTCGAGTCAAACTACCCTCAGATCGGCGCGCAACTCAAAATACCCTCATTATTAGTACTGTATGCGATAGACTGATAATGCTGTCTCGTGGGTTTTACCTGCAAGTTAAGCTCCACCTCCATTCCCCACCACGCGTAGGAAACTTGTTACGTATTGAATTAGTTACCTTATGCGGGTTAATTAAAGTTGCAAACTCAAACACCCTTTCCAATCTGATTTGGCAGTTATGAGCGCAGACTAGGTGGGGCAGTACGCAAAGTAAGCAAGTGATCATAGTGACCAAACATTCGTTAGATAATGGGATTTAAAAAAAAATCTATAACAAAAAGGATAACGAAAAATGGATTATTTTTGTTTTACCAAATATTTTTTTACGCCTTTACCCAACACATATTGTAATATGGCTAATGATATAAAAACACCCTGTATAAGTTAGATGAAATTATCACTTTTTATACGGAGAGTGTGAAACAGTCCTTTGGACTCGTGAATAGTCGGATCTATCTATTAAATATGTATAACATAACAGTTATTGAAATATTTTTTTCAATGAAATATTAGCAGACAATACTTAATATTATATCAAAAATTGTATTGGGCTTGTTCAAGAGTTTGAGGAAGGAACAATTGGGCTACGAAAGAATTGGGAATACGCAAGATGGGCTCAACGCGCTAGTGACTTAGAATTAGTCTCATCCCTCGTCAAACGTAACCTACCCATTAGCACAGGAGCAGGTGTATCCTTCGCCCTGGTCGCTGCAGGAGCCTCCGTTGAGACACGGTCCTGACAGACACGCCAGGGACGAACACTCGGTCACATCACTTGCTTCCATTGCTTCGCCAAATACTTCGCGCTTCTCACCGTTGACCTAAATTAGGCATTCATCAAAAATAAAAGAGTGTATTGAGTTGAGTGTGAATGTTAAGGAGTTATTAAAACTTGAGTAAATCAAATCCAAGTTCCATCTCAATAATCCTAAAATATTTGATTCTTTAAAGACTGATGAGGTCAACATTTTCATAAAGTAATTTTGTCTGGGTCCCCGCAGGATGTGGAATCGCATAATTTTATTTACGATATATAGCTCTACATTTGTACATTGTGTTTTCAGGAACTGCGAAGTGGACGACCAGTCTACTGCTCTTGGAACAAAAGTTTAAACGCACCATTAAATCCCAAATGCATCCTACAAATGGCATGGTATCGTTGCCGTGAGGCATGTTGCCAAAGTACAACATAGTGTTGTTGTTGAGAGCCGCGACTCGGGCGACCTGACCGCCGCTCATCGCCACTGTGTCGTTGAGGCGAAGTGTAGCGTTGCAGTGCTGCGCGGCAGGAAATAAGTCCAGTCTGGAATACAATACAAAACTATTTATTGCACAGCTCACACGTAAAAAAAGAAATACAAAAAATAGAGGTCATAAAAGGCCTTATCGCTAAAGACCGATCTCTTTCAGACAACCTTTGGGTAGAATACAGATACTGAAATTTAACTAGAACAAAATTTGGTGCCAAAGTTTTAATTTCGTCATTTAAATACTGACCTATAAGGCGCTATAAGTTTTACTACTATTTCAAAATGCTATATTGAGATTTAGCTATAGTAAAGTACATTAATATGTTTCAATACCTACAGCTGTAATGAAGTTAGTTACTTACAGGTCCTGTAATAAAATTGAAACAGTAAAAAAAAGTTTGTTTTTAGTGTCAATAGTACCTGGCTTCTATTTTCATTGGATATCCCTTATTGACAAGAGTTTTCAGCTCACTGAGAAGCATAGTCTGGTAACCACAAGAGAACTTAAATTTCAGAAGCCCAGAGTTCATATATAGTTGCACGTATACATCCTTCGCTATATCGACATGCATGAGTTGCCCATCTGTTATCAGAGTCTTGGAGTTGAACTCTATGCTTATCGATGTGGTGTTACGTAGCTTGTGAGCGACGAAGGAATTCCCACTGAATGCTGCTGAAGATATCGAGATTTTTTCTTCACAAAATCTACCGCCGTAGTTGAAGGGACAGTGACACTGAAATTGAAAACGTGGATTGATTTCATTGCTTTAATTACGTAACTTAAATGTACTCAGAGCAACAAATTCACATGGTTATGTTTTATAAAGCACTATTTTTTTCAAAAGGAGAGATTAATTACCCGAATGCCCTGATGAGTGTTGACACAAAT
The DNA here is from genome assembly GCA_025490895.1 of Thaumatotibia leucotreta. Classification (NCBI taxonomy): domain Eukaryota; kingdom Metazoa; phylum Arthropoda; class Insecta; order Lepidoptera; family Tortricidae; genus Thaumatotibia; species Thaumatotibia leucotreta. The sequence continues at coordinate 38,182 of JALPQI010002782.1, read as the reverse complement.
TCCTCTATTATTACAGACGGAATCGCTGCATTCTGATTGTACAGTTGTGTACACGAACGTAGTATTATCGAAAGTTGTAGTAGTCTCCATCATATCAGTAGCAGCTGAAGATAGCGTAGATATTTCAGTAAGAGGTTGTTCTGTAGGAGTGTCAGTAAACATCTTTACTGTTGTCGTATCCATTTCAGGAGCTGTAGTGACTTCTACAACTTCTGTCACTGCTAATTCAGTCGTTATGGTTTCCGTTGTAGTAGCAAGTTCTGTTATTGGTTTTGTAGTTTCTTCAGTACTCGTAACTGTTGTAATTAATTCTGTTATTTCCCTATCCGTTGTTTCAGCTGTTGTTCGCTCTATATCGGCAGTAGTACCCTCTGTTTTTGAGTCCTCGGATTCTATGGTTTGTTTAATCTCTGTTGCTGAAGTAACGTAAATATCTGTTTCAGTGGGGGTATATGTGTCATCAATATCAATAGTAGTTTCTGTTAATTCTGGGGTTGTACCTTCTCCTGTTTCGGTATGTATACTTTCAAACGTAGTTGTTATATCAGGTAACGGGGGAATAGTTACTGTAATATTGGAATCCCAGTATGTATTAGTCGAAGCTAAATCAGTTGTAGTATCAGTAGCAGCATCAGTAGTTGTCATATACGTGGATTTAGTTATTGGAGTGGGGCTGACATATTCGCAGTCTAAGGTATTATTATCAAGGATAAGGCATTCGCAGAAAGCCCCAGTAAGACGTGGTGGGCAAGAGCAGGTGAAATTATCGATACCATCTATACAGGTGCCACCATTCATGCACCTGAAACAAGTCAACAATTTAAGGGAAGATTGGCACCATCCGTACAGTTTTTACTCTAACCTCTGTTAAAAATAACTAATACCCATATCAGAATAGATTCAACGTAACTAAATAATCCAACTCTTTGGATTTCATTGTAGAGGAGTTTAGTTTTAATATAAACTAAACGAAAAGAACTATGACGATTCACGATGAACATGGTAATCGATCGAATGTACCCCATGGGCGGGGTAGATGCGTACCTACAGTTTGTTATTCATTGTAGGATATGTTCCTATGTATGCTTTCAAAGCGAACTAGTCAATAAAATACAATGCCAGTTAAAATATAATTTATGTTGCAATAAAGGTATTTTAGTTTTTGTGGGCTAGGAATGTTCCCCTTGTACGAATGGCGTCAATCTTTCCAAAAGTACCTAATCGCCAGATTATTATTTTTCATTTGAACTCTTATCCTCTCGATTTTTTTTAAGTTAGTTACTTTAGGCTTAGGTCTAGTTACCTAGGTCCCAGCTCGCACTCATCATACTGCAGTTCGCACCGCTCCCCGTGGTAGTCCGGCACGCAGTAGCACACTCTGAAGCCCTCCTCTACGACGCACAGCGCGTTGTTGCTGCACGAGTTCTCATCACAGAATTCTATTTGTGTTTCGCAGCTTTTACCAGTGAATCCTGGAATTAGGGCACTATATGGTGTATAAGTTCTTATATGCACGCGGCAGGTTTAGCATTTGTAACAAATCAACGTTGTTGTGCATCAGGTTGTTCGCTCTTATGCCGTCGTCGACAGAAAGCTTTGTTCGACCGGCCTGAGCCGATTCCACGCTGATTGATTTGGGGAGACCCTAAGATAGTCCCATACCTAATATTTAATTTATTTATTTATTAACCTTTTAACCGCCGTGAATCTCGTGTCGGAACCAATAGAAAATTACACCATGCAGATTACAGCTTGCATTTGATAGGACTAAGTTTTACATCATAAAAAGGCAATCAGACCTTGGTCTTATTCATCAGACTCTGGCGAGATTAGCTGGATATTGAATATCTGATATATCAGACTACGGTGGTTAGAAGGTAAATATTTAAAACGATCGCTCTCACCATAAGTGCAGGCGCACATGTAGTCAGCGTGCGCGTCGATGCATACGCCGCCGTTCTGACACGGGTTAGACTCACACTCGTCGATTTGATACTCGCATCTCGGTCCCGCCCAACCTGACAAAAAGGCAAATTAAAATATAAAGCCACCTAGCAATCGGCAGGATAAATTCAAGCTATAGTATAAAGTAGGACTGCCGTATATCGAAAGTCGCTATACATACAAAAAAACAAGACATTTAGCAGAATCCTTTTTCTTCGGGCTTTACGTTGTACACAATATGTTTATTCAATGAGGTGTTATTTTACATGAAAAGACTCCGAGTTTTTACAGACTACTTTTTGTGACCTCGCCCGGACGTAAGTAATTCAAACTTGGACAAATCCGGGGAAGCCGGGACGAATGGCAGCCGTCACATTAAATAGTAAATATTCAGTTTCGTTTCAGCTCCTCAACGCAATACTCGACATTTTGAGATTTTGTACTTGATCTTTGAATCTGGGCACAATGTCTATTTCATGTATAGCCTGCTGCTTACCAGCAGTGCAAGTGCAGTAGAACTTCATCCCGGGCCCCTCGCGGCACAGGCCGCCGTTGAAGCAGCGTGTCTCGTCCGAGGAGTTGCACACGGCGGCATCCAGCTCGCAGTGCTCCCCAGCGAACCCTGGGACGCACGCACAGAGGTACCCGGCGTCCATGTCGATGCAGGTACCGTTGTTGAGGCATGGGTTGGATTCGCATTCGTTGTAGTTCGTCTCACAGTTATCGCCTGGAGAAGGAGGTTACTTAATGTTTTGAATATTTAGGCCAAACAATGTACAGACAGAACATATACAATAGGTATGTAATTAGGTACCTACACTAATTAAAAATTACACTAACACTAAAAACTCAACAGAACTAGACTGGACTAGATACCTACTTATATTAGATAGGTACCAACGTTAATTAGATTACATAGAGTACCTATGTAACAACTATCCGTAGGTACTTAGGTACTAGGTACTTTTTGGGTCACCCAATTAGCGAAAAGTTAAAAACCTCAATTTCACGTAATTGGGTGTCCCTAAAAGTGAAAATGCCCTACACTATTTCAATTAGACGAAACGGTGTCTACAGATTATGGCTATGAGTAGGTTTGGTAGGTATAGGTATTTTGTATTCAATCACATTGTTGGTGATAGATTGATGTTAAAGCTAGTATCGATTGATTTATTTTCGGTGATTGATGGATTGCTTTATGTTGAACTAATGACATAATGCCCTCAATGAGGCATAAGCCATATCGATCTGGGTCTGAGCTATAGCACAAATTACAATGAATAACACAATTACAATGAATAGCACGATTATAACGAATTGTGTATACTTACCTACAGTTAAGAGAAAAATAAGGAGACTTACTTCTATTATGTAATTAAGTTAGACGGGCGTCTCTACAAGGAGTTGGTGGCGTGAGCTAAACTGTATCGATATTCGTGTATTGGTGCGAGAAAAATGCACAAAAAATAAATATAGGTACCTACCGGCTACTGCTCATGATAAGAACACAAACAATAAGTCGAACCAATGGCGTTCACGATAAATTTCATCGTTTTGTTTAACTTCGTTCACTTAACGTCCGTCTAGTTAAGTTTATATATCTGCAGATTCTAGCATTATTACGTAGTAGGTTCACCTCACTGATAAACCCGTTCGGGCACGAGCAGTCGTAATGTAGGGTCCACCCAGAATAAAATAAATAGGAATAGGTACTAGGTTCGGCCGTTATACAAGGGTAGTCGATGGATACGTTCTGCCATTCTGACATAGCATAGACGCCGCATTAGCATTCATCTGATATAAAATTAAACATTATTGAAACCACCCAGGCACTAGCAAACAAGGCTATGCCGTCGTTGTGGTGCCGTCGATGGAAGTCATCTGACTCAAGCGGACACCCAGAATAAGTAGGTATACTCACCTATGAAGCCGTCTGGGCAGGAGCAGTTGTATGAGGCTATGCCGTCGAGGCATGTCCCGCCGTTCTGACATGGAGCGGACCAGCATTCGTCCCAGTTCGTCTGGCACTGGACGCCCGTGTATCCATCCACGCAGTAGCATGAGTAGGTACTGAATGCAAAAAAAATAGCTTTTTTGTGATCAGCATTTATAATTAACTGCTAATTTCAAACTGCCAATTTTTTTTTCGTCATTAATTGTCATAATTTTGAGGGTATACACACAATCTCATTTCACACCGTGATTGGGGACCTTTGGAGTCAGTAGGGATAGTAATGGGGGTATCTGCTATCCCTACTGTCACTGTTGAATGAAATACATCGTGCAAATGACTTCGAAGGCTTTGGCGACATACGCTTTTGTTAAAATTACCCATTCATTTTACATAACTAATTATGGCTGAATTTCGGTGATTCAGCGTCCACTTTCAAAACATGGCTAACATAGTCCTTTGACTTCAAATAACATAAACATAAGCAATTCATTTTAAATAGCAAAATTCACTGAAATTAACTAAAACGGAAAGAAAATGGGGTAAAAATACTTTTTCGTTCAGAAAGAGAAAACCCTACAAACCCCGTTTTACTGTCCTTTAAATTTTCTAAGAACCTCCATTTGAACGAAAAGGATTACAAAAGGAGTGGAGTAATGGAGACGACACTTACCTATTAACATCGTCAATGCAAATACCATGTAAGCATGGATTTCCGAGGCATGCGATACCACCAGTCACCAAATGACTAGAAACTACAACGAGGGTCACTACTTGGAATGCCCTACTTACAATTACAAACATAATGCTTTATTATTAACACGCCGGCATTGTTTGAAAGTTTTGATTAAACATACCACACCTTTAGGTAACTAAATTTAATATTATTTGTTACAAGCACTTAATATAAAATACGAAATAATCATTTAATAAAATTTAACAAACGGCAAGAACACTTCGTTGCCTCGTGCGGGTGTGGTAGAGTTGTAGCCATAGCAACCGGTAAATATACAATAGATGCCTTCACTATGCTCAATTATTGACAAAATTTCCACGTCACGGATGATGGACTAGCTACTGAACGATATAATTTATTCAAGTCTGATTAGTGCAATAAAATGGTTTTATTAATGTTGTGTAGTTTGCAGATCTAAAATACATACTTAAGTAAAAGTAACATTTTGATTACACTTTATTATCATCAGCATATCAACCCGAAAGACGTCCACAGCTGAACATAGGCCTTCCCAGAAGATTGCTACAACGGCCGAACCTGTGCCATAATCGATCCTTAATATACAGTGTGTAAATCTAATACGGGCGAGCATACTGAATAACTTACCAAAAGACCTATTTTATAACATCTTAGAAAGTAAAAAGAAATGCAAAAACGCTTTCAAGAAATACTATATCTTTAGTGCGGGCGGGGATGTGTGATGTCTCGTCTTACCTCCTATTTAAGTACGTAGATAGTACCTAAACATGTACAATGTATACCTATAGTAAGATTTTAAGTTCATAATAATATGCTTACATCGCTGTGTAAATTGCACCACGCATAAACCTACACAGGTTTCTGTGGCGCATCATAAATTTAAGTTACATATGTTATTTTTTTTGATATGAATAAATAAAAAAAAAAAAAAAAAAAAAAAAATTAAACCAGGCATGGGATTCATTAGTGTAATCATGGATTACAAGGTTTTTTTAAAGTTACTCTTAATTTAGACCTCACAGATTTTTTTTTAAGATTATCGGAGCAGCAATGTAGGTACGAACATTTGTTATTGTTGATTTGGCAGTTATGTCATCTGCTTTTGAAATTAGCTGTCAACGAGTGCTTAACTCGCGTATGTTGCTTTACATTGCGCGCCGAATTATTTTGTATGGAAAATTTTGTTGCTCTGATTTGAAGTAAAAGTTATTTGAATGTACAAACAGCAACACAGCTAGGTATACACTTCAGAAATTGGAAATATTGCATGAAAGAGAATCACACTTACAGTCACGTGTCAGTTACATAGGAATGTTGAGCCACTTGGCAAAGGATGCAATTTGGTCGTGTAATATTATGGGTTCGGTATTTTTCGTTAGTAGGCACGATCGCGACATTTCCGATGGTCCCCGATGATATGTCATCGAATCTTTGTTGCGTCAAAATTTCAGTATTTGTAAACTAGTTGACATAATAAAAATTCCTTCGTCTACGAAAATTAAGAATCTATCGGCCATGATTAGACGCTAGATGTCGTTGTTCCTTGTGGAAACTGGATAACGACAGTTCTTCATAGATTTGTCTAAAACCGTTTAGTAATTTAATCACGGTTTCTTCAAATCGGATTTCATGATTTATCTGACGAGGCAAGGTATTTTTAGGCGAGGTATTTTTCCAAATCAAGATATTTTTACAAATAGCCATGTTATCGGGCAATTTTAAACAAATGCTATTGCTGTCTTTATTATAATTCATCACATCTCTTAGTTGACGTTAGTTGAATACTTTACGTAAGCCAAATATACAAAATTTGAATTTGCCGCCTTTCCTTACTGCCAAGTTGGTTGGACCAAAATGTGGTTACACGGGAGACATTCATACCAGACCGGTTGAAGAAGGGAGAGTAATACACTCGTGATACACATACCCATTATGCATATCTTTGTAAGGCCCAATGTACATTACAATGTATACTCCAATTCAATGAAATTTAAACCTTTTATAAACTTAATAAAGTCGCATTTACGTTGTTTGGTCGTTTTCTCAAACAAACGAAGTTCACCACTATTCCTTACAAGGCAAGGTTCAAAATAAGATTTAAAGAAAATAGTATGGTGGGCCTTACGAGGATATTTTTTCATTGACAGAGACAAATGCTATTGCTGTCTTTATTATAATTCATCACATCTCTTAGTTGGCGTTAGTTGAATACTTATGTAACCTTTGTGGAAATAATATGGTAGATAGATGTTTGACAGTCTACCTATAATCCTTTAATCTGTCAGTAGCCATACAAATGTTTAATAGAGACTTGATAGTTTCTGGCTGAAATTCTAACTATGAAAAAATATCTGACAGTGACAGCCGTTGAAAGGAAAATGAACGAAAATTTCTACATAGCAGCTTAGCAGTCAAATTACCGGCTCTGAAGTTAGATTGACGTCTCCAGGACTAAAGCGGATGTTATATATTATAACGTAACTATAGTAACGTCAGCTTCCGGAAAATTCGTAATCAATCATTGGTTAAACGTTTTTGTTATTACGTAACCATGGTAATGTCACCTTCTGAAGAAACCGCGAGCGATCATTGGTTAACCGTAGCAATGCTCGCCCCATTGGTCAGCAGAGTTCGGCAGAAGTCGTGATACTAGTCTCGTAAGATTTCGGAACCCGATTTGTATTATTCGACCAAGTTGCGAACAGTGCGGACGATCAACATTCCCGTGTATTGTTTAATTTGAAGTTGACATAATATAACTATATTTATCTCTTTCATTTTCTCTCTGCTCTGTCTTTAATGGTCCGTTAGGAGTGTTGCTGTTTGTACTTATTATGTCGTAAACTAACACCCCTTAAGAGCTTCGCCCGTATTAGACTTACACCCTGTATATTTGGAAATATAGTGTTGTAAAAGTGCGTGAACTGCGCAATTGAGAAATAATGCAAACAAAAAAGTAAACAAACAAACATATATTTACATTAAATAAATAAGTCCGTAATATATGATATAATAGGTAATTCATAAAAATGTTGATAGATATAAAAAAAAATCATAAAAAATATTTTAAAAATAAAAATAAAACCGCCTTCAAAAATTCGCCCGAACTAAAAAGTTAAAAATAATTTTGGTTCCTACTTCTTAGGATTTCCTACCCAAACCTTTAAACCTTTTACCCTATTCATTGAAATAAAACAAGTTAACAATTCGTCGAAATCTTTTTTTTTTTTTTATGTATGTTCCCCGATTACTCGAAGACGCGTGGACCGATTTCAAATATTCTTTTTTTGTTTGAAAGGGTATACCTTCTAGTTGGTCCCATTGTCACCGAATCCAGATCTGATGATGGGATCCTGGAGAAATCGAGGGAACTCTTCAAATGTTGTAGGCACACATGACATTTTTCATTTATTTTCGAAGACTAATCAAGTATTTGCATCTAGTCATGAACATCTTAAGTTGGTGATCTGATGATGGAAGGTACAACTCTTTAGCAATTAGGATTTGGGGGATAATTCTTTAAGTATAACATATTTCGTGTATTTTGGAAGCTATTTGAGTATTTGCCTTTAGGTGGTCATCCTTTCATGTTGGTGAGCTGATGATGTAAGGTACAACTCCTTGGAGATTAGGAGTTGGGGGATAATTCTTTAAATATAACATATTTCATATATTTTGGAGGCTATTCGAGTATTTGCCTTTAGGTGGTCATAGTCTCATGTTGGTGATCTGATGAGGAAAGGAATAACTCCTTAACGATTAGGGGTTGGAGGATCATTCTTTGTATATATAACAAATGTCATACATTTTCGAGATCTATTCAAGTGTTTGCTTAGTAGTTATGACATGTCGGTTAGCGGTTAGTGATTCTTTAAATAATATTGGCATGCTGAGTCTGTTACCTTTGAAATTGTTTTTGTATTCATATAAGTTCGCCAGTTCAGGTTTTATGGCCTACTACAGTGCAGTACATTCTAATTATAAGTATTTAGAGCATACTGAATAACGATTTTATATTTACACTACTAAAAAGCAAAAAATAAAATATTTTAAAAATAAAAATAAAACCGCCTTCAAAAATTCGCCCGAACTAAAAAGTTAAAAATAATTTTGGTTCCTACTTCTTAGGATTTCCTACCCAAACCTTTAAACCTTTTACCCTATTCATTGAAATAAAACATTATGGCTAGGTACCCTACAGATTTCTTAGAAGTCGGTGCCAAGCCGAATACGTTCATAGGTATATATTAGATAGAGCTTTGTAACTTACTGTCACTCCGATTACGCTTTTATCAACAGAATGGTCTGCCTCAGTCATTTTCATGAAAGCATAACCGGAGTGACAGTATATTACAAAGCTCTATCAAATACATATAAGTACTCGCAAAGTGAACATATTTGGCTTGGCACCGACTTCTAAGAAATCTGTAGGGTACCTAGCCATAATGTTTTATTTCAATGAATAGGGTAAAAGGTTTAAAGGTTTGGGTAGGAAATCCTAAGAAGTAGGAACCAAAATTATTTTTAACTTTTTAGTTCGGGCGAATTTTTGAAGGCGGTTTTATTTTTATTTTTAAAATATTTTATTTTTTGCTTTTTAGTAGTGTAAATATAAAATCGTTATTCAGTATGCTCTAAATACTTATAATTAGAATGTACTGCACTGTAGTAGGCCATAAAACCTGAACTGGCGAACTTATATGAATACAAAAACAATTTCAAAGGTAACAGACTCAGCATGCCAATATTATTTAAAGAATCACTAACCGCTAACCGACATGTCATAACTACTAAGCAAACACTTGAATAGATCTCGAAAATGTATGACATTTGTTATATATACAAAGAATGATCCTCCAACCCCTAATCGTTAAGGAGTTATTCCTTTCCTCATCAGATCACCAACATGAGACTATGACCACCTAAAGGCAAATACTCGAATAGCCTCCAAAATATATGAAATATGTTATATTTAAAGAATTATCCCCCAACTCCTAATCTCCAAGGAGTTGTACCTTACATCATCAGCTCACCAACATGAAAGGATGACCACCTAAAGGCAAATACTCAAATAGCTTCCAAAATACACGAAATATGTTATACTTAAAGAATTATCCCCCAAATCCTAATTGCTAAAGAGTTGTACCTTCCATCATCAGATCACCAACTTAAGATGTTCATGACTAGATGCAAATACTTGATTAGTCTTCGAAAATAAATGAAAAATGTCATGTGTGCCTACAACATTTGAAGAGTTCCCTCGATTTCTCCAGGATCCCATCATCAGATCTGGATTCGGTGACAATGGGACCAACTAGAAGGTATACCCTTTCAAACAAAAAAAGAATATTTGAAATCGGTCCACGCGTCTTCGAGTAATCGGGGAACATACATAAAAAAAAAAAAAGATTTCGACGAATTGTTAACCTCCTCCTTTTTGAAGTCGGTTAAAAAGTATATCTTACATTTATTTTCACTATATTTATTTCAATTAATGGCTTTTATACTTGTGTTCTAGCCACTTTAAGGTCAAATACCTAAACATAATCGAAGTATCTAATGAGGTTTTTTCACGTGAAACATAACGACGGTAGAAAGGCTAATCGGCTTAAGCGACACTTTGGGCGATATTGAGTTATATATATCATCGGAATCGGCAGATTTTTCTCCGTCGATTGAGCTCGGTTTCATAGCGATCAGACGATTTTGATGGCGGTTAACACTTCTGAAATTTGGCACAGCGTTAAAAAAATCAAGGCATGAACACAAAAAATTGAAACTTTTGAATGAAACGTGACTTGACCCACAAACATGTTTGGTTGGTTCCCGCTTAAGCGGTTTTTACTTTCCCAACTTTGCCTTTCGTTTTGATTTGAACCTTTTTGCTTTACTCCATCACACACGAGCATAGTCGTTTAAATCAATTGAACTTCAACAAAAAAGTGCCACCATAGGCGTTTGAAGCATTTAGCCTCCATTTAAAATAAAAGAAGCATGTCGCTTGAACCATTTAGCTCTTCCCAATTTTTTAGGGCATGGGTCGCTTCAACCAAATACGTAAAACCCTAAACCATAAAATGTATGTTACTTAAGCATTTTGAACCTCTTTTTATAGATGAGAATGTCGGTTGAAATAGAATATTTGTTTGACCTGTGTCATTTAAATCCTTATAATAAAATCATAATGCATCATGTCAGTGTAGCTTAAATCATCAAAAATTTCTATGAGAAACTTTTGACTCGGCGGTACAATCACACTCTTGCCGCCGTCGGTGCTTTTTGAGCCGCTCGCCTATAACTACCGCCGCCCCCCGCGCGGGCGCGTCAATCACTTGTAGTCTGTGCCGGTAGGCGCATGTTCCGTAGTGATTTGTGTGTGATACTGAAATCGTGTATTTCACATTATGAAATAATTTAATTATTTTCATTGTTATTTCTTCATTATATAATAATAATTAAAGTTTAAGTCTAAATACTTACTTACGTATTACTGCCGCTTATATTGTAAAAAAAACTGACTACTGATATAATAAAAATTAAGATTGAAAAATGTAACGTAACGTAACTATCAAGCGTAGTAATAAATTAATTAAAGATCCAATATCCGCAATTTTTCTAAGACTGATTCTGCCAAATAACTATCTAATTATGTTATTAGAAGCAAATATTTTTCTTTATATAGCAATAAAAATTGAGAAAAACGATTTTCATTCATTTTGTTTTCTTTGGACCTGCAGAGTAATTATACCTTTGTCTCTAAATATCCGAGCTTCAACTACCATGTTTAATCATATTCATATAATTCCTGAGATTTAAGCAATCCGTTTTTCAATGAGTGTGTGTCATTAAGTCAATTAGAATCGCCACTTATTTCCATTAAAGAATCGCTTAAACTGTTTAGCCTTACCCCGTTGTATAGTAAAAATAGCGCTTAGCTCATTTAGCCTTCTTTTTAAAAAAGTGCACTTGTACACTACAGTCATTTGACTTGCCTCCGGCGGCAGACGCTGTTGGTATTTGAACCAATTAGCCTTTCTCTCATTTTTAGCAGATTTGTCTTAAGCGACCTTTATTTCGAGACATAATAAACTAATCTTATCAAGGTAGGAACCAAAATATGCGCCTTTATATCTTGAATATTTGATGGCAGTTGCGTTACAATATACCTGTTACTTTTTTTGTAGCGATTTTTTTTCTAAAAAATAAAACTTTAAAGGGCTCTCCTGTAAAGTTCATAAAATGTCGGTTAAGTCAATTAGCCTTTCTACCGTCGATAAGTTTTTCTATTTTATCTTTTTATTTTAATATTAAATATAGTAAATTTATTACAAATTGAACTTAAATTAAAAAATAAAGATAAAACTTATACCTACTAAAATTGGATAACCTAATTGGAAAACGACACTGAACAAGCCCTTAAACGGAGTTCAACCATGGGACAACCACTAAATTTTCACCTTGTATAATAAAATTATTTAGGTACCTACCTATCAAGTACGAATACGTGATTAGTGATTACTGATTAATCAAATATTTGAAAAGCCCGCGTTTTTTTAATACACAAATCATAGACTAAGCATTTTTTTTTTCGGCCTCATGCGATACGATACGGTTCTACAAAATGTTTATTTCTTCGCAGACTTCATGTTGGCTGGTGTGATAAGCCCTAAAATAATATTAAATGCAGTGCTGCCAATATGACACACATTTATTGTCCACATAAAACGTCAAAAATCATTAAATTTATTTGTTATCTGTTCTTGCCAATGACGGAAAAGAAAAAGTGCAAAATGTGAATTGTGGAAAGTGTTACACGGAGTATTTTGCTTCCTTAATTATTTGATCAGCTATAATTTATAGTTTTGTTTTACCAAGGCGTGGTTTACTTATTCACGATTCACTAGAAACTATACATTGTTAAGGTTTAATTGAATATACTTCTACATTCGGTCGTGAAAGATGGATCCGGGGATCCTTTGTTTCCACCATTGTGGACACAAAGTGTTCTGCACAATTATTCCGGAACAGTGTCCGGTCTGTGAACAGAAACTAGACCGATACGACTACAATTTATTACCATTCAGGTAAGTGTACTTAGATGTCCCGTGGCTGATGAAATCGATGAGTAATTGGCATTGGTTGCTAAGCACCAAGTTTCACTTTCAGGGTGCCGTATCCCTTTGTCAAAGCGTCTCAGCATCCCAGAGCTATAGTTATGAAGCCTACTCATGGTGATTTCCTTAAGTAAGTCCAATTTTGCATTAGTTCTTTGTTTACTTAAGTGTCAATGTTTCTTCAAGGGTAGTTACAAGTGAGTCACGAAATTCCGCTTAGCGTTGCTTATGTAGCCGTTACTTTTCAGTGATTATTACAACTCCAAAGACTTGCACATAGGAGTGACTAACTCGCATGGGTGTGTTGTGGAGTTCAGTGAGGGTGGTGTGAATGGTGTGGACACTCTGACCAAAAAATGGAGCACTTGTGATGCAAGCTCTGACTGGGACCAGTGTCTTCTTCTAGAGCAATTTGATGAATTATGGAATGAGATTTGGGATAGCATACTTATGAAGGTAATTAATTATAAGTGAAAATACCTTTATATTAATAACAAATATGTTTCGATATTTTATTGATATTTATTTTTCTCTTTAAGGTGAGCCTCAGTCCACTCTGGGAAGCAGATAGATATAATGAGGAGAGGCACAATTGCTTTACTTTTGTACTGGCCTTCTTAAGGGCTCTGGACTGTGGAGAACTCTCTGTGAAGGCAAGAGACCCCAAACTGTTCTGCAAACAATATGTGGTCCCTAGAACCTCTGCAGCCGGGAAGTATATCTCCTTGTACCGGCAGCTAAAGCGGCAGGACTACTTCATACAGAGCCAATGATACTCCAACTTGGTCTAAATTGCTATTTATTATTTATGATTTTACTCAGTATTAACTGTGATGTTTAATGTTTAGGTATGAAATATCTGAATTTGTGGTGCATTTAAGTTAGACCAAATCATAACTTTAATTCCATATTTATTATGCTTATCTTCTTGCCTTTATATGAATTACATGTATAGTGAAATTATTTATAAGTTGCCTATTATGATATGATGTAATCAACTAATCATTATTGTAGATTATTGTTGAAAATATTGACTGAGCACAATGAATTACTGTTTTCCTTGGTAAGGTTCATGAAAGAATTGATGTAGGTTGTGCCTCACTGAAATCTGTACTGCCCACTACTTCCAAGTAGTTACAAATTGAAGATGTCACATCCTGCCACTTTTATGAGAGGAGAGGGCATATGTATTAGATTAACATTGATGACGGGAATTTAACTTTAATTTATGTGATTGTAGGTCATCAATTATTTAAAAAAAAAATTACCAGTGCTAGTTAAAATTATGATCAGACTGTGGTCATCTTAAATTTTTCATATAATAAAATATATAACCTTGTGGTACATACTGATTAGATTAAGAAGAAACCATTTAAAAGTAGTGTTCAAATATTAATGATAAAATATTGCTCATAAGAATGTAGGTATATGCACTGTGCTTATTCATAAAATGTATATGTGTGTAGCATCTGTTCATCATTCTTCCACTGTCATGAATATTTAGTGTATTCCACAACATAACTATAGAAGTAATGTTCTCAATATAATAAAATAAGAGTTTTTCAAAGAATTAGAAATAAATCTTAGTACTATCTTTCCATGTTACTGAAAATATGCTTGCATTTCAAATTACATACTGTCATGGTATCAATTCCCATTTAGGAGCAATTTAATGAATGTTAAAAGTATGCCAGGAGAGTGAATTGAGCTAGGTACTAAACTTGTCCAAATAATCATTAGGTGTGTCTGTAGTATGTGAATATCATTGCATATCTTCTCCGACTTGTAACCATTCATTATGACCATTTTATAACTTATTTTTAGTTCCTACATTTTCTAAAAGACTCGGGTTTATACGCGGAAAGGATCTCAAAGACAAAAATTCTAGGTGCTACATTTTTGAAATAAAGGATTTGTTAAACTTCTAAGTTGCATTTTACTTTCATTCAGCACCTGACCTCTAAAATCTGCGCAACATGCTTCCGGCGTTTTAAAAGCCCGAGCGACCGATTTACGGTTTCATGTTTCCAATTTCATCATAAATTCCTTAAGATCGCGTTAAAAATAATTTCTTGGTACCCTCTGATCAATACTACCCCAGGGCCCCGTTTTATAAAGTTACAAGTTACAATTTTACAGGCGTTTACTGGCAACACTTGCCCCGTTTTTTACAATTTGCGTTTTATAAAAGTACTATGTTACAATTTTACAAGTTACAGGTACAAGTGCCTGTAGCTCAGCCATAGACAAAAATACAGGAGTTTAATAGTTTTAAATTCGTAATCGAACAAGTGTTTTATAAAAATATTGTAAATAACAAGTGTAGGTGTGGTAGACTTGTAACAAAAACTGACGTACGTCTTGAGTCCTGTAACCGCAACTATAAGTGCAATTTTCCCAGTTATTTCGTGTGCTACAGACGTTTGCTCGTAATACTGTTGAAATTATTCGCTTTCTGAGAGATTCTTCATAGTTTTGGCCAACTACCACGAACTCCGAAAACCGCAAACGACGATTTGTCTTTGTCACTTCTAACAAGGCGATATTAGAGTGAAAGAGAAAAATAATCGAAATTTGAGGATTTCCGAGTTTGCGGTAGGGCTGCTGACTATGACTACACTTTTTTGCTTATGTCTGGAGCATAAGGTCTAAAGTTGTATATATTATTATATTTATTCCCTTGGCTGTAACCCGATAGCGTTGACCGAGACTGTTTCAGCTCCTAATAAATTTGGACTTTCGGAGTCGGACACCGTACGACTTCAAAGAGCAAATGAACTCCACACAAATTTAGAACATCTCTCTCATCGTTTTATTTCGCTTCGAGGATTTGTCTCTGTCACTTTAATGAAGCCTTCGTTGGAGTTACGGCGAAAAATCTTCGAAATTTACAAATTTTGAATTTCGCGGTAGAAGGGCTGATTTTCCATCAAAATAAACATATATAATCTGTGGATACGATTATTTATGTCAGTTTTTATTTTTAATTAGTGATGTCCGTCACGCCTGTAGATGTTACTTGTAATCGAGATTTACCATGGTTCATTACAATTGTAAATTTTTGTGTGTATTTATAAAACACCTGTAATAGTTCATAGTGCGCTACAGGTTCCTGTAACCTGTACACTTGTAACCTGTATCTTGTAACTTTATAAAACGGGACCCTGGAATCAAAGCAGGCATTTTATTGTGTCTAAGTCAAGTACGCAACGGGAAGACATTTTCTGATAAAGACGAGACAAAGGAAATACCTAGTCATGATAAAAACAGCATGTAAAAATCATATTTATAATAAAAAATTGTAATTTATACATAAATATAGCAATCATTACATTACATTAGTGTCTTAAAATTACAGACAGGTACGTAACATTTCACATTTTTTAACATTGGCAAGTTTCAAAATAAAGATTCGTAATGAAAAGTTTAAAATGTAATACTTGTACTTAAAACATAATTATTAATAGGTATAATACTACAATTTAAGCAGTCACTTTGACGGGGGCAGATTCGACTCCAACCCAGAACACCGCTCCATTGAACGCGATAGTGGCTCTGTAAAAAATAAAACATTTAGAATAAAGTCTCTCAGCTATTTCAGGGGTCTATTTCTCGAAAGCTTGTTTCTTGTAATACAAGCGGAAGTCCTTATATAATTAATAGTGTTAAAAAATACTTCCACTTGTATTACAAGTACCTACAAGCTTTCGAGAAACGGGCGCCAGATTATCAACGGGTTTTTTATATTTAAATCGATTTTTAGTTCCACGTGTTCGTATGAGTTACTGCAGTATGAATGGTTTGGCAAGTTTTCAGTCAGCCCAACACCACAGAATACACTACAACCAGTAAGGCATTAGAACACATGTAAATTGAGAGGTACTTAATGTAAAGGAAACTTATCATAAGTAGGTAATTAAGTCGCTGTACATTCACATAACCATTTTGATACGAAAATACGACAAATCAAATTTCTTGATCGTAAGTACCTAACGTGCAACGTGCCTAAATTATTTTTGCCTTTATATTATAAATGGCTAAATAAATATTCCGACACGCTCAGTTCGTACTTGGCTTTAATGAGTTGTTATTAAGTCACTGAGTTACCTACATGCTCCTTATTTTACAACATCATGAGCCACTGGCTAAGCAACCGATATTAAGCATTACACAAGGAAAATTAGCCACTTAAAAAATGAACACATTCTGTTGTTTTCCCGGTACTTAATTGCGATTTGCCATGCCGACTCGATTACTGTTGGCGATCGTCTTATATTGTATTGAAAATCGTCCACAACTGAATATGATAAAATAATCATCAGAGGGAAAAAGGTTTAAATTTTGAATAGGTACGGGGGGGTTACCATGACTTACAAATGCGATTCAGCTTAGGTTCAGGGAAAGGGACAGTGATATACGACTCGTATAGCCTTGTCCCTTTCTCTCGACCTAAACTGAACCGCATTAGTACCTACGTCATGGTAACCCCCAGGTGTCGACGTAATTATTGATGTAGGCGACCGAACATTTTCTTACCATTCAAAATAATCAACATAATGTCGTGTGAAAAAAGTCGTAATAAAATAAATAGTATTTTTTCAGTTAAATTAAATATCTATAAATAAATGTTTGTATCAACCAACAGAATAATAATACTTTTATTACTTATTATTGCTAGTTATCTGTAGCTACTGCAACGCGTAACTTGTATAAGGATTCGTTATGTTCAAAGAAACCCTAAAAAACGCAAAATGCTTTCGTATCACAATCGTAATTGATAGGCTGTAAGGTCGTTTGTATGGTTAACCAAATGGAACCCTGAGACCGTGAGGAGTCATTCTACCAATGTTTTAACGCCTCGGTAAACTCATTCAAAGTTCTTGAAATACCTGCATATTTTTATTACTGCTTTGATAAAAAAAAAGAACAATAAAATGTCCAATAATGCTTGTAGGTAACTTCAGTGAATAGATATCGTGAATGGGTCACGTTTACGTCCTTTCATCTTGCTCATAAAAAAAAGCCTGCTTGCCTTTTTTGTATCGCGTACAAGACCGGCCAAGTAAAAACGATCTCTTATCAGTTTTATTACCAGATAGTGTGTAGATTGTTGTGTTCTATAAACCCTACCTACTGCCCCTACTGGATTACTTTAGTGATCATTTGCATAAATTGATCATAAATATGAAAGATTAGATTTTTATACCGTCGAGTCTTGTGTCTTCGCCTAGGATACCTATCTTCGCCTAGTGTAAAAAGTTGAAGATTCCGCATTAAGTAATTTTAGAGTAGTGTGGACAGAAAATTACTAAATAGCAACTTTGAAAAACTTACTTTGCTATGTGATAGTCTGCTCTAAAAATAAGGCGGGAATTTCAACTTTTCACACTAGGCGAAGATAGGTATCCTAGGCGAAGACACGTGACTGGACGGTACCTTAAATTTTGGAAGTGCCTGGTAGCTCATGGTTTTATAATTAACTGATACGCTATTTATTTATAACCCGACTTAGCTCCCCTTTTTAAAATATAAAACGTTAAAGGCAAAGCCATTGGTGTGGCTCGGCTTGTATACGTTCGGGTGGGTTGATTTACATGGGGTAATCTAGGATCCATCTGTTGTGCTGCAAATTTAAGTTATGGTACCGCCGTAGACGGTGGCATTTGCAACAGTACCAAATAGAAAATTAAATATCGGGACGGCTTCAAAAGGTACAAATGACCTTTATTATTAAAAATAAAAATCCTAAAACCCGATTGTTACAGATCCGGATTTGCTTGGGCTCATTAAAATTAGAATCATGAGCCGATTCATTCTTGAAAATAGTAACTAATATTCCCAAAACATGTTTCCATTAGGTACGTCACTTTTTCTGTTTGAACTTACTACGAGCGTCGCGGAAGGGAAACTTAAATGTTGTATTGGAATTTTAGGACATTATTTTTTATTATCAGAATCGAATCAACTTGTGATTCTCAGTAAAATGAGCCCAAGCAAGTCCATCTGGAAGAATCATGGTTTCGTTTTTTAACACTCAAAAATACCAACTCAAAAACTAGTAATTAATTACATAGCAAAAAAGTATAGTCGTTACAAGATTCGGGGTTATGGGGTTACCTGAATTTGATCTCGTCGTTGAAGCCAGCCGGTGGCGTCCAGGTGTAGGTGACGGTGTGCTGGTCGTCCTTCTCGTCGTGCTTCTTGTGGGTTATGGCGTTCTGAAACGATTTCATTCATAAGTTTATAGTCAAACAATGTAAATACTCTGGCTAGCGGTTAAATGATAGATACCAGTATCCAGTATTAGTATCAAAAACTATATTGAGGCCGAACCACACTGAATGCGTGTGCACCACGGCGCGTGTGCGTTGGGCGCTCGTTATAGCGTAGGTATGTAAATGTCATACTAGATGACACACCGCTTGCGTGGCGTGCAAGCGCACGTGTCGAGCAAAACGCCGTGTGCCATGTATACTATGATATTTACATACGCTACAACGCGCGCGCCACGCACACGCGCACATGGCTTGCCTTTAAGTTAGACTCTGCGCGGAAAATGAAGGCAATAAGGCACACACACACCATATATCTCACGTGACATCACATTCGGAATAGTCCTATAAGTTCTCCTTTTGAACAGTTTGATAAACGAACCTATTATGTCAGTTTAGTACCTACTTACATATTGTTCCAAAGTAAGATATCAACATTTTGTAATTTTTTTCGTAACATCATCATTCGTAAATTAATTTTGAATATCTTAACGCATACGTACATTTCGACTTTGTCCAATAAGGACACCCTGTAGGTATGTAGTACCATTATTATATGTATTCATAATAAGTGAGTGGTATAAACGGAAGGCAGTTCGGAACCTGTGGTCAAGGCTTCGCAACTAGCCCTGTCTAAGTGTACGCTACGGCATGCTGTATTAGGCATAAAATTGTGAACAGTGCCTATGCAGCTTCTCACGAACTGTAATTATGGGACCTCCTACTTGTGCGTAGTGCTTACTTGCACTGCGTGCATAGGTAACAAGTGTTTTAATTTCTGTTATTAGAGTTACTGTTTACAGAGGCTGTAATAGATTAAAAAATAGTTTGACGTCTTAGTCATCAATTCAACTTGTACCTTATTGAATACCGTGACATATGATGGACACTACTACAAGTACAGTCAAGGGCATTAATATATAGACACTTCTCCATACTGATCCCTTACAAATGTGTCTATATATTAATGCACTCGACTGTACCGTAAAACCATCGAACTAATATATTGTATATTCCATGGTTCTATCATATATCATAGTTTTTAAATCATTAATGTACTTAATGACTTAACATTACACGTTTTCTAAGAACCGCATCATTATTTTGATAGATAATTATTAATTACACTTAATCGAAGCGAAGATATTAGGTATAGTTTTAAACCATAGTTGGGAGCTTTTCGACTACGATTTGGTGGGTTTCAGGTAGCTAGGATACTCAGGTAGGTATTTTAGTAGATGTAATGTAACTAATACGTTACATTATATAGATTTCATCATGCTGCGCGATAAAAAATTGAGTCGTATGTCGTGTGGATGAATATGTAATAACAAAAAAGCATAGGTACTTAAGTATTTGATAAGCTTCACAGTTCAAGCTTTCGTTTGTAACCGGTTTTTATCAATAAAATCTGTCAACTATTCATTGAATATTAATGATATAATGTATAAAACAACACTTTTTAATTGCAGACGTGTAATTGACCTACTTTTTATATATATGTGAAAGATATTTAGGTACAAAAAGTGGTCTCGTAAGGGTTTTTAGTCTGTTATTTCATTTACAATTGTGCACCCTGTAACAGAACTACGTGGGTTATGTAAAATAAATACCTTCTACAAAGTTTCAAAATATTCGGAATTTCTGACACACCCTATTGAGATTAGAATCGTGCGCAGATTATTTTAACACTGCGCTAAACCTAAACTGCTTTTACTGCTGCTTGTAATAACTGCCATATTTTTACTATTGAAAGGCCTATTAGAGTATTAACATATCTCGAATCTGCGTGGGTAACTAAGCTAATTTGCATGATAAATATACTTATGAGAGAATAGAGCTATCATTAATCACCGACAAGACGATGCGACCTCTTGCACCAATACAAACCTTGAGGAAACTAGCTAGTGTTATGAAATTCTTACTATAAGCTCGTACAATGCCTCGGGTATCGGTATTGATAAATATTTTGGTTTTTGCAAAATATACGTGCTTAGTTCTTCAAGAGAAGTTAAATAAACAGGTTATATAATCTAAATACTCGTATTATTAATAAATGAATATAAAATAAATAATTATGTGATTGACTATCTCCGAATATAGTACTTAAAGGTCATAACATGAATACCTAACGATATTAAACAAATAATGTCCTTTACTAGGCAAAAAACCTGGACATTTGGCGTAAATCACTTTATTCCCCGGACACTTCGGGTGGATGGCAGCGAGCCCATTATAGAGGTACATAGGTACTCCTAAAAACATAATTAAGAATTCGAGATCTCTATACCTATTACCTAGCTAGAATTTTTTTTCCAAGTAACATATCTAAAAAAATCAAGATCATTTGTCAAGATCGTTTCTGCTAAGTCTGTTATGTTTCATGGGAATTTTATCGCATTTACAACTCGTGATTATGACCGGTATTATAATATTCTCAAGTCTGCCTGTTGTACACTTCTTGTTTTGTTAATGTTCAACAAACTTCATTGACAATAGCATTTTTTGTTACCTTGCAACATAATGGCGCTTTTTAAGGAAGTTCCTGAATTAAGTAGGTACGTTTGATATGAACAGTCAAATGGTGCTCAGTTGCCAAGGCAATTCACTTAGCTCAGAGATTGTATAATGCACGTTTCTTTTATGGATAAATCTCGCTGCTGTTCTGTATATAAGTTGTCTGGGGCATCTGAAACATGGGTGTAGGTGAACTGTTCACTTTCACATCAGTTTCATGTTCACCGTGAACAAGTACCATGAGTGATATTAACCTACCTATATAATATCACACATGCTCCTAAAGTATCTAGTAAAATTATGAACTAGCTAATAGCAGCTAAAAAAGTCTCAATGTATCGTCTGTGGCCCTACCGCGAACTATGAAATTCTAACTAAGGCTTCATTAGAGTGAAGAAAAAACCTCGATATATACGAATTTCCGAAGTTCGTGGTAATAGGCCTCTACTCCAGCACATCATCTGTAAGTAGGTATATGAAAATCTCGGCACTTACTCCCGGCTCCTTAAATATATGAACTTACTGGAACCATACTTGTTGGGGTATTATATTCTTTGGGTCCTTACCTTAGATAACCAAACTTCATGGGGATATAATTGGATGATGAAACTACTGAATATAGCCATAATGCCAGACACTCTCGGCAATTGAAAAACTTGGCTTGCATGTCGTTTCTCTTTCTCGACTTCGAAACAGTCCGATTTAGATGTAGCGATATACTCATCATCACCCGGAAGACGTCCACTGCTAGAGAAAGGCCTCCCCTAAGGATCTCCATAATAAACGGCACATCAGTGTGCTTGCCACGAGGTACCTAGTCCATCACTCCAATACATCAGTGAGAGCGTGATAGCCTAGCCTGCTTTACGTGTATCATGATACGACTACGGGGGGGTATCTATACATTACATACACGCTCATTTACTATCCCTTTCTATCGCATGGCACGCGTAATATGGTTGATTTAAAACTAACATCACTTGTTAGGTTCTTTTACGCTCAGCTATTTAAGTTATCGATTTCTTTTGGTTGTATGCATTACTTAAAATATTTCCATGACTTGGTAATTAATCAATTTTTGTCAGCTTATTACATAAATGGCTAATGCTGTGGTAGATAACTATCCCTCTATTTACTACCAGAACGTTCGGGGGCTCAGATCGAAAACGTTTACATTTTATCGTAATTTAAGTTTAGCTTCTTTTGACATTGTGGTTCTAACAGAGACGTGGTTAGTGGATGGGGTTCTGGATTCCGAACTATTTGACGATAGGTACGTCGTGTGGCGACGGGACCGAGACGCCAGCCTCACGAAACAAAATCGTGGTGGCGGCGTGATCATTGCCACTCGCCGCGAACTAACAGTAACCCCACAGCCGACTTTCCACTCAACTGCCGAGGATTTGTGGGTTACGCTTACTCTCAAGGACAATATAAATAGACCAATAAAAGTTCATATATGCGTGTTGTATTTGTGTAAACAAAATAATGGTTTCACTTTTTCGCAACAGTTAAATAATTTTTTAAATAATCTCAGTGACATAGTAGTGAATAGTCCTGATGATAAATACTTGCTAATTGGAGACTTTAATATGAGTAACATTGTATGGACTGCGCAGGACTCCACTATGATCCCGTCAAATTACGTAAGTAGCGACGAGTGCAGCCTCATTGACGAACTTCACTCATTAAATTTTTACCAGTACAATAGCATCCAAAATTGTACAGGCAAAATATTAGATTTAGTTATATGTAATGACCTTGTGAGTGTTAGTCATTGCGCGAGTCCTCTTGTTCCTATCGACCCTTATCACGAACCTCTTGCTATTAAAATGGAATATACTACAATTAGACCTCTGCAATCGGCTCCTCTAGTCAAATATTTTTGGAATAAAGGCGATTACACGTCTATCAATAGTGAATTAGAGTCAATAGATTGGGAACAGGAATTTTCTAACCGCTCACTAGACCAATCGCTTGATCTCTTTTACGACACTTTTCATAGACTTCGAGATAAGTTCATACCTAGTAAAAATATTAAAAAAGACAATTATCCCGCATGGTTTTCTTTTCCTTTAAAAAAAGCGATAAAAGAAAAATATAAATATTTAAGAAAATACAAAACATATAACAACAAATGTGACTTAATTTCATACAATATTTTGAGAGATAGAGTTCGTAAATTGGAGGAGGCTTGCTTCTCTAATTTTGTGCGTAGTGCCGAAACAAACATTACTAGTAACCCGCGACAATTTTGGTCGTTTGTCAAATCTCGGTCAACCTCTCACGGTCTACCCAGTAGCTTGAAATATGGCAATCAGCTGGTGAACTCAGGACCAGATATTTGTGAGGCGTTTTCAGACTACTTTTTTGCTAATTTTTCACCACCAACTAATTCCAACGCTGACCAATCGTATATTTCTAGCACTGAGTCAATCGTTAACTTAAATTCAATTGAAGTCGACCACACTATCGTCACCGCTTTACTGCTTAAATTAGACCCCTCCAAGTCGGCCGGACCAGATCAGCTGCCAGCACAATTCTTAATAAACTGTGCGAAGACCCTGGCACGGCCGATAGTACTGCTTTTCAAACGTTCGTTTTCAGAGTGTGCTATACCTTCTGTATGGAAATCTGCGTTTATCACCCCAGTACATAAAAAAGGACCTAAAACTGATATCACGAATTACAGGCCCATTTCTAAATTGTGTATACTGTCAAAAGTACTCGAACGAATTGTTTTTTGTCAAGTTTATAACACTTTGCATAATTATTTTAGTACTAATCAACATGGGTTTCTGCGCCGACGATCCACAGTCTCTAATCTTGTTCTCCTGAATGATTATGTTACTGACGCCATGGATAATGGTTGTCAGGTTGATGTAATATACACCGATTACAGCAAGTGTTTCGACAGAATTGACCACGGCATATTACTAACAAAATTGAAAAACATCGGAATAAATGGGGACTTACTGAGATGGTTTACTTCCTATATTGAAAACAGGTCACAAGCTGTAGTAGTAAATAACTATAATGTCTGGATGGGTCACCGTACCTAGTGGGGTACCGCAAGGGTCGTTGTTGGGGCCATTGCTTTTTAATATTTTTGTTAATGACATTGATAAATGTCTCTTGCATTCGAAGCTTCTTTGTTTCGCAGACGACATGAAAGTTTTCTTAAAGATAACATCTATTGACGACTCGTTACTACTTCAGTCTGACCTCGCACGCCTTGATGAATACTGTCAAATAAACAGATTGGATTTGAATCCCTCAAAATGTTTTGCTATGACGTTCTCGCGTCAACGTAATTTAATCGCTACTACTTATACCTTGAAGGGTCAATTCCTACAAAAAGTGCCTTTTATAAGGGATCTAGGTGTCGTACATGATTCTAAATTAATATTTGACAATCATATTAATAACATTATTAGTGGAGCTCTTAAAGCACTAGGTTTTATAATCCGCAATTCCATCCACTTCACTCAAGCTAAGACACTCAAAGTGCTTTATTGTACCTATGTTAGAAGTAAGTTAGAATATGCTTCTCAAGTATGGAACCCGTGCTACATTACCTATATAGACAGGATTGAGCGCATACAGCGAAAGTTTGTAAAACATCTATGCTTCAAATTAAAATATCCCTACAATTCTGCAAATTATCTGAAAATATGCAAACATCATCACCTTGTCCCGTTACAAAAACGCCGTGAAAGCGAAACGAAGTAGCAGACATCACCTATCTCTTGAATGTCACTGTTGGCGAAATCGATTCCCCAGAGTTGCTAAGTCAATTATACTTCAACACCCCCGTACGATCTAAAAGGTATCATCCCCCAATATCCATCAAAAATGTTACTTCCAAATACCGACAGAACAGCTTTTTAACGCGAGCCAGTCGTAACTTGAATGAGTTGTCTAAAGAACTTGACATTGATGTATTCAACTGTAGAATTCCCAAAGTGAGACGTACTCTAGTGCAGCGATATTTCGAGTCCATTGAGTGAGCGTGTGGTCCTTCTAAAAGTTTTTATTGATTTGTGTTTTTTTTTTTTATTTGTTTATCATGTTAGAGTACTTGTATGTTGTATTAATATTAGAAGAAAATATTATTTTTGGTTATGTGTGGTTGCATTAGTGCGTACCATACCTTTTAGTTAAGCATAAAATGGATTTATCTGTGAGTTCCTATAATTGGCTTCTTGTTAATACTTTATGTCTAATGTCTTTGTAACAGCTGTTGGATCTCCAAATAAAATAAAATAAAAAAAAAATATTCCATAATCACTACAACTGACAGGCGGCTTCGCTATCGCATTAGGTATACTGCGCCGTAATTATAAGGATACTGCTGCTCAAGTGCTCATCCACTGGTGCATCTGATCTAAGTAGTCGCAGTTTAATGACATGTCCGGGTGGTAGGTACTGACCTTATGATGGAACTAATATAATGTAGACTTACCCCTGGCTCTCCGCAGTTCATGAGCTGCGCGAAGCGGTCATTGGGCTTGAGGGTGAACTTGCCGACGATCTCGTCTCCCTTGCGGGCCTGCAGCAGCAGCCCTCGCATGGTGTTGCTGGGGCCCTTGCCCGCGATCACCACTTCCATGGGGGTGCCGGCTTTCACGACCTGTTGGTAAATAATTATAATGTAATATAAATACCTATTGCGATATAGGTCACTACGAAACATTCAAGACTATCTGCCTTGAGATTGCCACAACGACCGGTCCTAAATATACGTGATTTTTTTTATTCTGGCCATTTTTCCGCAACTCGACATCAAATGTGCCTATTTTGAGTGTTGGTTCAAACGATAGCCCAATACTTGTTGGGAACTTAGTACGCCCTCGAATTTCTTCGCAGATTAATGTTTCCATAGTATTATATTGTCAATAACTGTCGCGGTATCCGAAGCCAACAATAAAGTGTAGTTTTTATAACTTTTGCGAACGCGATTATTGTCGTCTAGTCAGAAAAAGACATCCAAAAACGGATTGAGTAGGTATATTTCCGAAGGCCCTTAGAGTATATACTTAAGTAGGTAGTCATCGTGAGTCTCATTGAAATTGAGCAATGTTTACCAGCTGCCATTACAATCACAGCAACCACAAAATTGTTTAAGCAAATTTAAGACGTCTTATTCGGGCATAATTGTAGAGCTGATAAACATTTATAGTAGGTAATAATAATAAATAAACCAATAGTTTCATACCTATACCAACTCATATTCGATACGCTCGTTTGCTAATTGTGAATGAATACCTACTAGATATGTAGGTACTTTTATATCTACGGGCTATTTTAGATATTTTGCATATTTGGGCATTATAAAATATATATCTATTAGGGTGGATCGATTTTTTTATTTTCGGAAATTCATAAAATAATCTTTATGGATCGATACTTCGTGGCTAGAGAAACAAAAAATATTATGATCATTTTTGGATTTACTTTTATTTTGTACTTCGTTTATAGGCCCAAAAATTTACTCTATTTTTAAGGTTTTTTTAAGAAAAGTCAGTAGTTCGTGAATATTTTCGGTTTTATTTTTATGTAGAAACAAAATAACATTATTTGTCATAAATTTAGAATTTGCACAATTTAATTATATGAAAATTATAACCAGTATCGGCAAACACTGGTTTTCAACTTTGAGGCTCTTGGGGCAGTATTTGCCAAATGAATATCGGAAAAAGGTATATTGTTAAAGAATGTTACTTTTTACGACTATCATTCTATTGGCGCGCGGTTCCAAAAATCCGAAAAAAAATTTTTTTTTCATACTTCAATGTATGGACCAAAATTTTTTTTAGGATTTTCTGATACGGGCCACGTATAGGAACAACCTGTCTAAAAAGTAACTTTTTCAACAATATATCTTTTTCCGATAATCATTCGGGAAGTACTGCCCCAAGAGCCTCAAAGTTGAAAATTATTTTTTGGAGATACTGCGAACAATTTGCATATAATTAAATCACACAAACCTTAAATTTATGAAAAACAATCTTATTTTGTTACAATAAAATTAAAAAAGAAAATATCCTTGCTCATCCGAGTTTTCTTAAAAAAACCTTAAAAATAAGGCTGATCTTCGGGCTTCTATATGGGGTGGACCCCATAAGGATAAAATATCCAAAAATGGTCATAATATTTTTTGTTTTTCTAGCCGCATAGCATCGATTCGTAATAGTATTTTATGCAATAGTGGTATTATAAGGGTCAAAAAGTGCAAGCGGCGTGAGTTGCGATACGAGCCCGAAGGGCGAGTATCGCAATTTAAGACGTCGCGAGCATTTTTTGAACTAGTAATACAACGTTGCATACTATACTTTTTCTACGACTAAGAGGCAAAGCATACACAGAACTCATAAAATATCCTATATTACTGAGCGCCACACACGTATTCCAGTTGTCACCAATAAGTCATAGTTTGTATAACTAATATAACATTTATAGCTCATCCCTACCTGCATTCCCAAGAAGAGCAGGCAGAACATTAGAAATTAATGATGAAAAACTCATATTTTAGATAGATTTTAGGCACTGCACAAACTTTAATGCAAATCGACTCAAATCAAACCGAGCGCTATACTAAACTGGGGGCCGTCCACGAACTTCGAAATTCACAAAAGTCGAGCATCCGTCTCCGTTACTCTAATAATAATTTTGTTCAAGTGACAGAGACAAATGATCGAAACTCAATTTCGAAGTTCGCGGCAGGACTTTCAACTACTAGCGGAAAGCGGGAAGGTTTTTTTTAATGCAGCTGTCATTGTCTATGGATAACTTTGCTTTTAAAATCGTGCTAACTTGCCTGTGATAAAAATACTTTTACATAATATGAAATTAGTTATTGGTACAAAAATATAATATATCAAATTAAAATAATTGAAAAAACTAATTTTCATTCTATTTTCTAAATATTTAGTTAATAATTTTAATTATTGTAATAAATAATCTCGTACTAATGTTGGTAGCAGTGTAAAAACTCGAAGATGGGAACAAATCCAATATGGCGTCCATCATGGGTGTTATGTGGCAGTCTGTGGCAGACCGCAGTACGTTTTTGAGTCTGTTCGGAAAGTGACGACGTTTAGCAGCGAGAGCCGCCCATATATCTCGCGTGCCTTCTCTTTCCGAACAACGCTGCGACATTACGATACTGGCTGAGAGTGCGTTTTTGAGAAATAGACTATAGACTTTTGACAGATGTAATTATGTATATCTTTACAATAGTGTGCGTAGCTATGTAACTAGCAAAAAAAAGGTCAGGAGTAGAAAAAGATTATTTTATGATTATCCGAAAATAAAAAAAACGATCCACCCTAATATCTATGTCTGAAATACTAATTGTTAAGAAAATTCTAAAGGTACAAAATAACATGTAAATTGTTTAGGTATCCGCTGTCCGCTCGCTATTTCTAAAATGCGCATTAAGACTCAGCGAGACTCACTCTCGAAAACAAATTTTCATAACTTTTTTTTTTTGCCTTAACCCGCGGAAATTGTTAGCTGTAATCACGAAACGTCTGGTTGATATAACTAGCGACCGAAGAGCTGACAGCTTCCTCGCACAACGATTCAGCATTGCGATAGAGCGAGGAAATGCCGCCAGCAACATTGCCTCAACTGCCAATTTGGGATTGCGGGGTAGGTTAATTTTTGGATAAAGATGTAAATAAAGATTTTCATCAAAATTGTTGGAGTCGTTGCTGCCATTGAGGTCAGTACGTGGTTTAAGTATTAGGTATAGGTATACCGTCTAGTCTCGTGTCTTCGTCGCCTAGGATACCTATCTTCACCTAGTGTAAAAAGTTGAAGATTCCGCATTACTTTTAGAGTAGAGTGGACAAAAAATTACTAAATAGCAATGAAATGAATAAATGAAAAACATGTACTTTGCTACGTGACAGGCTGCTCTAAAAATAAGCCGGGAATTTCATATTTTCACACTAGGCGAAGATAGGTATCCTGGCGAAGACACGAGACTCGACGATACCTAAATTAGTTAACGTTATAAGTAGAAATCATAAAATAGTTATCAACGGACCAGGAGGCTAGGACCCAACCAGGACTTCATCGATTCAATTGGATACATCTCGACTGGTTTGCCGGGAAGGATGAAACGGTGGAACCGCTGTTCATTATCTACGGCAATCCGAAATTAAACCTCTTTTAGTGTATTCCATTCTACTCCTGACGTTGCGAATGAAAAAATGACACTGACAAGCAGCGTTGTTGTCAGACAATTTCGCGGGATATTTCCAAACCATAAATGTTATTATCTTATAATTGGTTAATATCTTGACGATGCAAGGTAATAAAAACGTTTAAAATCGCTATTTAATTTATTTGATACTATTGCAAATCGTCAGCTAATATGGGGAAAAACTTTGGACGTGAAAATAAATATCACGATGAACTTTGAGTTTTTGAGTTATTGTGTCTTAGTGTTATATAAAATAATGCCTAATATGGATAACTTTGAAAAGAATGGCTGGACAAGGTAATTTTATTCCCATTATTGTAATAAACTTCAATACGCTGAAAAACATTAAACGTTAGACGCATACGTCTTAGGTTAATATAAGTAAAGTCACGTCTAATAGTATGTATACATTTTGGAACGTATGTCAAAGAAATAAGGATCAAAATCGTATACATATTATTAGAGCCGACCGTACAACAACCAAAACTGCACACACCAAAACTACAAAAGTACAGCAACGAAAAACACTGGCTTTATATCATCCAGAATATTTAATAAATTCTTTCGAAAATAAGGTACGTAACAAATAAATTACATTATGTCTAATCTCACCTTAGTGCTGGTGGTAATGATGTACGGAGCCGGAGACTTCTGCGGAGACACGGGGTGCCGGGGGATCATGTCCTTGCAGGCGCCTTCGGGAGCACCGCTGGAGTACGCGTCCGCGAACGCCACCACAGATACAGCCACCAACACGTAAGAGAACCACATCTTGACTATCCTGAATAGAAAAAATATAAACCTGAATTTGTTTTCGGTATTCCCGATAATTTGCTGGTTTCTAACGCTGTACGCAAGGTGTAGAGCAAGCAACAGATACAACTTTATTCGTTCAATCTAGTGTGTTTTTCACGCGTGATTTAAATTAACAAAAATATTCACAATTATTTTTATGCAAAGTGCGGTATTGTTCGCATGCGTACAGAAGTATAATTCCCTGGAATGTTACACATTAGTAATATTTAACAGTTTATTGTCTTAAATTTCGTGGTGCTATTTTATATAAATAATTTATGATAATTATGATCAAACCACGTGCGTCAATAAAATATAATTATAATTATCCAGAAGTTACTGTAACCACTAGTATCTCTGTAATTTATATTGCCCTAAAAATCATTTTTCATCACACTTACCTACTGCCGAAGCGCGCCATAGCTTGCATGCATCGCGGGAGTAATAGATATATTTTGGAAAAATATATTTTGTCTTATAACTTATTTATTTGTCCGCAAGTGTGATGAAAAACATTGTACGTATGCATCACGGTCATTAAGGTGCGAATGCTCTTTTAGTTTAACCGCACCTTTAAGAGGCATTACTAAATCTAGTCATTAAAAGCACTCTCCTAACACTCTCGTTAGTAATACCGTGCTTACCTCCCTAGATGCACAATGTACTATTACTTAACTCGTAAAGCGAAAATAATGTTGTAACGTGAATAATGATTTATTGAAGCACTATACAAACCGAGTATAAATTATGATACCTAACCGCCAGTTGGTCATAACAAAAATATGTTCCAATTTAAATTGAGTTTGAGATTGAGTTTTGGTAACCGTTGGACATCGTTGTGTCGTAGGTAAGTACTTAGTATACTTAATCTACTCGTTGCGAATACCAATGTTTAATATTTATGATGAATAATTATATTTGAATACTTATTTTGAATCATTATTTATATATGTACGAAAGCAGGTCACGGTCCTTTCTGTTCTTCAGATCTCAAGTTCTCGCAAAGCTACTCGTTTAGGCGACAGGTTCTATATGTGTGTTGTAATGTCAACTGATTGACAAACCGTTGCACATGGAATTAAGTTAAACAAATTTAAATAGTAAACTTGTTTTGATTTTTATAAAAAATATTAAGAAAAATTTGCATGTAGTATATTGTCATTGTCTTATAAATCCTACTTAATTATACACATCGAGTACGGGTTTTAATAGACGAAACGAAAAAACCTATTAAGTTTGTATTCTAGCCCTCTTGCGCCAATCACAATTTATAAAATTGTATAAATTATTAATTACCTATGGGATTACAGAAAAAAAATTGCGAATATAAGTAATCACAATCACACATTTCAGTAAGTAAAAATCATTAGCATAATTATTTGTTTATAAATGGTATTAAGTTCTTAAGGAAGTATTGATAAGGCACGATTGCCAATGCAGGAAATTCACATCATATCAAATATGTAAATTGTATTAATAAATGCAAATCTAGATCAGATGTAAATAATGAAGGTAGTTTTTTCCAACAAGGAAGGTAGGTAGGAAACTGACAACTTTTTTGTAACTTTGACTACGATAGTTTTTAGGTATAGTTCAAGAAATATAAATTGAATGTTTATTTTTACTATAATGTAGGTAGAAAGTTACCAATTTATATTTTCACGAACTATAAAACAAATGTTGATATTTTAGAAAAGTGAAACCTAAGTATAAAATTATTATCTTTAAACCCAAATTACTCATTTTAAATTGCGTAACTATCACGGTTAACATTATGATATATTTATATTTCACAATAAATTAAATATTAGCTGTTCTAAGTGTCAAGTTTGTTTACCTCGATTTGTGAGCGTGAGCGGCCGTAAGCTGGCTAGGAGGTGGCAGCGAGTGTGGCGACCTCGTCGTCGCGCCGGTATATATCCGCAGAGGCTGAGCTGGCCTGAGTGGCCTGGGAGGGCTAAAGGCCACGGATGACATACAAGTTAATGACACCCTAGTTTTTTCAATTTCAGGCGTTTGACATTAGTACCTACTCTTAGACACGGTTACTAATGCAGTGACGATCATATTAAACACACCCTAAGAGATATTCATCCAAGATACAAACAAACATGTAAGTAGGAGAGTGGGGGATTTGGGCCTTTTTTTAAATTAGTCGTATAGTAATACATACATTTATTTATGTAATGAAATAAAACATAGCTAAGGAATAAAATTGTTGTTCTGGGCTACTCGATTAGGCCCATTACTTTCCACTACGGTAATTATTATAGAGCCCCACAAAACTTTATATCCCGCTTACTTCATGCCATATATTATATTTGGAATAGATTCTTAGTAAATTTAACTAGGTACAAAAACCAGTAAGAACAAATCAAGCCGCTATTGCTGGGTTCATTCATTCAGCATAATTTTATCATAATTATGATTGTTGATTCCATATACACAGTGTGTAATCGATAAGTGTTTACAGGCCATAATTCCGTAAATATGAGAGATATCAGAAAACTTTTAACTGATATCGAAAGTACGTTACCCACCAGAATGAAAGAACTTAGAATCATAATAGATAAATAAATAAAAAAATATATAAAATAATAATAATAATAGGTGATGGCTACGTACCGATATACATTGTATATATTTTGTCCCTAAGTATTAGAGTGTCAGGCAGGACACTGGACAGCCTGTCAACAGTGTCAGCGGAGACCGCCAGTATATGCGACTTCTATAGGTTCTCCTCTCTGTGGGTTCCGAAGTTGATAGACCATCACATATTACATTATTGTTCTGTTCTCTGTGTTTCTTCCTAGAATTTTTCCCAACATATCCTACGACTCAGCTCAGGAAACCTGGGGTCTGGTTCGCAACCCAGAATGGCTATTAAATCTTATTGGGATTTGTAGTATTTCCTCGCGATGCTTCACAACCCGAAAACATAATAACTATTTATGTTTTATGTAGGTACTTATAATTAATATCCAATACCTAACCGATTACTTGCATTATATGTTCCTAAAATCTTATTGGTACCTACGGTGCCGAAGCCGCAAATCAGCGTAATTTGCACTGAAAATTATTCATTTTACTGTTAGTTATACTATACCCAATGCGCGCATTAGTAATAGTTCAGACTAATCGAACTATAATCAATATAAATAACTAAATTATGGAAATAATTCACTAAGTATAGCGACGGTACTGTTCTATTGCTGATGATAATGTAAAGAGAAGTACAAATAAATTGTGTTAAGTAGTGTTAAAAAACTTGATGGGAATATAATATAATAAACCCCATCGGTTCTTCATTAGTATAGGGCGGCCATAGACCTACAATAACTTTGCATAATATTTTTATGGCGCAATATAATTACCAATTAGGTATTATCTTAATTAGTCTTTAATAGTAACACTAACCTTAACTGACAAAAAAAGGTACAAGTCGTGATCTTGTGCAATATAATTAATCATAGGTATCCTAATGTAAGACAGCACCCTCTCAAACAAGCTTTCTTCGGCCTTCCCCGTAATAATTTGTACAACCTTGTGGCAAAGGAGTCGTCATAATTTTTACACTGCATTTATAGTAGTAAGCAGGCAGTGAGACAATTCATTGACTAATAAAGGTGAGTCGATCATTAATTTTCCTAGTATTTAATAGCCAAGGAAATAAACAAGTGGTATTTTTCATTTCAAACATTCTTCGAGCAATAGGTAGGTACCTGACTACGGAATGAATTTATTTTTAATATCCATTAAACTTACTTTGAATATAGGTACTCATTGTATCTATACTGCCTACTTAATAGATAGGTATCATTTTGTGGGTAGGCCAGGCTCTTCTCCTCTCATTAAGAGAGGAGGGGAAGTGCGGTTGAGTCCCACGAACCCGTCCATAAATATAAATACTTAATAAAATTATGCAGCCTCCGTAGCCTAGTCGGTAGTGACCCTGCCTACGAAGCTGGAGGTTCCGGGTTCGAATCCCGGCGAGGGCATTATTTGTGTATTTATTTATCACAAATATTTGTTCCTTGTCATGGCTGTCTATGTATTTAAGTATCTATATGTATCTATCTATTATATAAATCGTCGCTTGGTACCCCTATCACAAGCCTTAATTGAGCTTACCGTGGGACTAAGTCGATTTGTGTAAGATGTCCCAAGATATTTATTATTTTTTTATTTATTTAAAATACTTCTGTGACAGCGAACAAAAAATTTCTAATACAATTCCAGCAACCGCCGATCACCGTCTGTCTATCCAAAATAATCCAAATACGCTCAAAACCTTGGCTGCGGCGTCCGATCTATTCGACCCGATCCAAGAATTTAACTAATTACCGCAGCGAATAAGCTATATAATATATGTTGGAGCGACTGAGATAATATAATACAGCAAATTATATATTATGAAATAATCTGACTGGTTCATTATAATAATAATATAATAATAACGACCCCACGGACCCGAGTGCTCCCGAGAGTCGGTCAGGGTCCCCGCCTCCGGCGTGTCTTCGTCGGTCGGAGTGGAACCCCAAGGGGACCCGTAGGACTCTCAGCTCTGGCTTGCCTTAACTGGCCGTCCAGAGAGGAGTCGTCAGAGCTATATGCTCCAGGGGTGGAAGTGTAAATTTGCGTAAGTCGCGAGTTGGTGCAGCGGCCGTCAAGCCACTGCGCAGAAAGCGGTGTACACCTCTCTACACTCCTGAGCCGCCTACACCGGTGTTGCCCCTGGCTGTCTCTTGTGACGGCATTTACGGGGGCCCATCTAGTCGGTGGCGAGTCACCGCCTGCCTCGATAGCAAAGAGAAATCATTGTTATGGCAGGTGTCCGGACCTCTTTTCTATAGTTCCATCTCTTATCCATCCAACCTTCATCACCATAACCCACTAGTCTTTTCCATATAATCTCCAATAGCCTCTATATGCCTGCTGGGACCGGTTCACGGATATCTATTTTTGTGCCCGTGAATGGGTTGCAGCAGGTGTAAAACACAGCAAATTTCTCCAAAGGGCCTCTACGTGTTGGATCTGTATCCCCGCGCAAGCCTATCAAAAGACCGGGATTTATAGGCCCGTGATCAAAGAGAGATACATATAATAATAATAATAGCATTTATTTCGAGTAACAAGAGACTCATACATGGTATGGTTAGTTGAATTAGGTACTTAATACTAATATTAAAATTTAATACAATAACTACATAATAATCTGACAGTGCGATATATGCAAGTCGCAACAATGCCTCATAAACGGACAGTCAATCCTGTCCCCTATGGAACGCAGGATAGGGTAGTACCTAGGTACCTATTTTAGTTTTAGCACTGTAGAAGCTAACGGTCGTCTATAAGAATTTCTTTAGTACAGATGGTGCTTTTTTATGCACTAGTGCGAGAAGTGGTTAATTTTTTACCAGGCTGAACTCGAAACTTCGAAACTAGTGCCATCTGTACTGAAAAATGTGGTACGATATTTACCTACACGTGCGAAAAGGAAATTCGTAACTCGTGTCGATTTAAAACACTCCCTTCAGTCGTGTTTTAATCGCCGCACGTTAGGATTTTTTTTCGCACTTGCATCGTAATGTATTATTTTTGCACGGACGGAAAGTGCCGTGTTTGGTAAAAGTTAGGTACTTGCGTTCCACTAGAAACCCCCGAGAACCATAATATTTGTCTTATTTAATGACACTTCTCAGACGTATTGTTTCTAAATTCTGACCAATGTCTGACTAGCTTACTAGGTATAATGTACCAAGTACTCCTAGGTCGTGACAAAGCTCTGCTAACCTCATTTACCGCGAATGAGGAAGCCTTAGCGTCGTTACATCAAACGAAACACTCATCGATCAGGTGCACCTTTTTATGATAGAGACATAATACGCTAAGTGCATGAGGAATACATAAAATATCTTGACATCTGGTTTTCCTATTTAACAGGAAAATTGGTCCTCTGATAGTTTACAATGCGCAATGAGACCAATGCGGGTAGCGCTAGAGAATGAGAAATTAATGATTTGTTATATGTCGGGGTTATTGACTCTCTTAAGGGATTCCCCGCAAAATAGTACAGTACATTACCCGCTGGTACAGTTAGCAGCACAAAATAGCTAACAAAAGTTGGGAAGGTTTTATAAATCACGTATTTAGTACCTACTTAGTAGGCCTATTAATATTTTTCCGAACTAGTGCGGACAAGAAAACTTTGCGCACGCTTTGCGTGCGTTAATTGTTTGTCGCCCTCTTTTCACTCGGGCTCCAACTTTCACCCTCGTCGAAAAAAAAATATTTTGCACTTGCATCGAAATGTAATACAGGGTGTTTTTTTTTCGACCGTTCAAATTCTACGTAGTGAATGTGTAGGTCATACTGACCAACTTTTACTATGGGGACAAAGTGGAAATCGCGAAAAAAAAATCAGCTGTTTCATACATTTCAGCCGGCGTAATGCCGCCAATTTGTATGAAACAGCTGATTTTTTTTCGCGATTTCGACGTTGTCCAAAAAAAACACCCTGTATAGTGTCGCCTTCTGTACATCGTCGCTTACCATAAAGACGAAATTAACTAGTGTCGCTAATACACACATTCCGTAAAATGACGTATGATTTGAAATATATAAATTTTTGCTTAAATTATTATTACTTTATTTAATTAAATTCAAAATCAATCATAATATACCTACTCAGGATTTAGCATGATACAGTATACCTACCCCTAATCTGTGTTCTTTAAATGAAATAAGAATATAAATTAAATAAGAAATGTGTGTGATTTACTACAAAAAAATCGGCGCGAATGATTATATATCCTTTATATAACACGAATTTTCTACCATTCTTTGAGTTTCATAACTTTAAAGAAAAAACGGCCAAGTGCGAGTTGGATTCGCGCGCGAGGGGTTCTGTACAATTATCAATTTATCATTAAAAAAATACAGTAAAATAATAAAATCCCAATAGGTAAAGCCTTTAAATCGGGACTTTAGTATTAAAGATTTGTAACCAGGTTTGTATCAAATCCGGCTACGAGATGAGATGAGAAGTTGAGAGCGTTATTCCCATTTACCAGGCGGGAAACTATATTTCTCATTTGGCAGCCAGCTACCTACCAAACGGTACTAAACGGGTTTTCCTCGCATAATGCATTGTAAAATGTTGTATGATTATATTGGTTATGTTATGATACACCGTTGGAATTTTTCTAACCCATGTCGGCTTTACTTATAGTCACCGACACTCGTCCTGAACAAAGCCTACTTCCTACACTCGTATCAAATCATCATTCATCATAAATAAGAAAATTTTAATTTGCCGCCTTTTTCTGGTACTGTCAAGTTAGTTGGCCCATAGACATATAAATTTTTATCTATATTTTATCTGTGAGTTGGCCAGAGCATAATTAATATTTTGTATGTTGTTAAAGGCCGCTCCCTAATCGTTAGCGAAACGCGCTGCGAACTTACGAATCTCGCGTTCTTCGGCTTTGCACTGCGTGACATTTGGCTGGCAGGATTGTCGTCCACCGTTTCATACAGGCTTTTCCTTCTAAGTCGTAGCGATAGTCGCGTAGTCTGTGCAGCATCGCGCTGTCGTATGCTGTCTGTGGTTGAGGCATAAACTAAAAATAAATATTGTCTATGGCTCAGTCCCCAAAT